>CAWUFW010009613.1:524695-769253 GCA_963921515.1 Calotriton arnoldi | reverse complement strand
CGCTTGAGCGGGGCATTTAGGTACTACAGTCATCCACCCATTCGTTCTTACACTTACCTCTGTTGTGCCTTAGCCCACCTTGCCTGCCAGTTTTCCTTTAAGATTGAGTATCTATATTAGTGTCCTTACCGCCTCTCCTTTGCCTCTTTCTTTCTACTGGAGAGGCACTCCAGTTGTGCACCCCCAGCTTCTAAGTATCTTCTTGGGTGCACTAGGTCTCTTACCGCAGGAACCTTCTCCTGCCTTCTCCTCCTTTCCGGTGTCCGGGGCTGGGGGCGTCCGGGGCTATTCACCTCCCCCTGCCCGCTCCTGCCCTCGATTTTCCACTGGGCAGGGCTCTCTCACAGGAGCCTTTTCCTATGGCTCCCGCAGCTCTCCCTCTCGCGGTAGCAAAAACCCCTGCGGTTACCAGCGGGGCCCGGTTTCGCCGGTTTTGCCGGTTTACCCAATATTATCCGTTGTCGTTTGTCTGATGTCCGTTGATCAAAGAGCCGGTACGCTGCACGTTTGAATTCCCTCTCGCGCCCGCGTCTCGCACTCGCAGTTCCTGGTAGGCGGCGCTAATTGCGTCTTGACGTCTGGCGTAGCGTCGGCAGGCTTGGCTAGGCGGCTGGGCGGCAACAACAGAGGCCCAGACCCAATTCGAAAACCTCGTACGAATGACGTTGACTGGGTTGATTCATAGTAATATCTCTATCTCTCTCTCTCTCTCTCTTACTCACAACAAGCACCGCCTACCGCCAGGATCCATGTTATGAAAAATTCTCGGAACTTAAGTAGGTGCAACCCAAAATTACTCACATATATGGTTGATGGATGTCTCCCGGGACCCCTCGGAGTTTTGATCATACATCGAACTTTGTTATTCTGCCTGATATTCGCAAATGACTGTACATTCTTGTGTTTACACAAAAAAAAAAAATGATACACACCTATCGGGTAATTGAGACGTTCAGCAGCACAACCAGTGCATTAAGAGTTTCCGAATGAACATATGACCAATGGGCCCGTGCTTACCCTAAATTTTAGAGAAACACAAGACCAATAAGGATGTCATAGAATCAATAGTAGACATCTTCTATATTCAATTATATGTTCTGCATGTCAGACAATACGATCACAACACACACGCCCGCATGAGTCTGTAGATGAATGGCACTGGGCTGGGGGTGCATGCATTGACCTTTTTCACCGCTACAAAGTGCCCATTTATGCTCTTCATTGTTATGTGTCTCCTTTTCTCTTTAAGAAATGTTTAAATTAACAATGGAAATCGTAAGTTACGCAACCACTCTTGCACCTATGTACACCTTAGTGCATGTGCGTAGACCACACAAGCTCTGGGTACAAACTAACCTGAGCTACACTGGTCCTGAAGAAAGCCAATGAAATTGGGACAAATTGGCAGAAACATGTAGACCATTTCACCTTTTCGGGGACGTGTGAGATCCTTTCTCCTCACTCACGTTCAATAAAATGTTTATACCTACCCCAGGAATTGCATAATATATAATCTGGTTTACACCATCTTTGTTAGTATCCTGGAGGTAGTTTTTAAGAATCACACTCACTTTATTCACCTCCTTACTTCAAAAAATCCCGCTTTGCTGTAATCAGGCGTCGAAGCACCCCTAGGAGGCACTAGGCCCCCTAGGTGGGAACCCAATGATAAAGCATGCCACCAACTAGGTTGGTGGGGTTCTTTTAAAAAACCTAATGGGTTTTCTGTATGGGAAACTACTTGAATCATAGTAAGCCTGACTAGCCCTTAGGGACAAATGCAAAAGGATCCACTTCTTACCTTCTCATGCGTTTCACCTGGCTGGAGAAGAGTTGCCCCTGGGAGAAATATGACTGGTCACAGTGGTCCAAATCATCATCGAAATCGGCACCCTCACTGGGCACTCTGAAACAGGTGCACCTTGAGGAGGTCCTGCAGCACTATATCAATGATCAGCTAAATAGGTTTTTGACAATATGTACATAGCCTTGAAATGAAGACACTTTCCTGACTCAGCTTTAGCCTTTGTTGGCCAATTTTCTGAAGGCATTTTAGACAATGAGGAGGTAGCAGCAGACTCAAGAGCCACAGCCAAAGACCAGTCAGCCTATTCCTGGACTGATTTGTCATGAACTCAACCAGCCAATCCTCCAAATGGTACTCTGAAGGATTCTTTTCACAATACTCCTCATACTCATTGAAGGTGAATGGTTCCTAAGATGCTTTTGTGTCAAACTTGCCCCAGTTGAAAAGTCAGACAGTGTTACTGCCCAGTAAAAGGGCAAGTAGGGGGGAGCCATGAATTAAAATATATTGAAGGCTTTAGAATTAAAATTGAGATATTTATCAGGTGAAGATAGTCTTCCTTCACTCACCTCTGGACACCCCTTTAAAGCAATTTTTGCAACTCCTGCAGATTTTTTTCAACGGGGAGGTAAATGGGGATAATAAATGCAAATTTCTTCCAGGAAACACCTCTCCATCCTCGTGTAATAAGATCACATATTATTTCCACCTTGAGTGTAGGAAAAAGCCTCACTGTACAGTATAATAAAATGAAGTACACTATGTACAGAGTGCGAGACGTCCCCAAAAGGCAGGTAGAGGTAAAAGTAGATAAAAGTGCATTGAAATTCTGATCACCTTTTCGTTTTAGGTCGATGTCAGGACTAGGTCCAAAGTTCTAGCCGGAAGTACAGGAGCATCCCAAATCGACTGGGAGCGGAGGTGCTGGGTTCTTGGAAGCCGGTGCACAAAGGGACTAACAGGTAAGTCCGGTGGATCTCCTCAGAGAAGGAGGTCGCAAGGGCCTGGGACCATGGGAGCAGGGCTGGGTGGTTGGTGCTGGGGCCGGTGGGCCGAGTGCAGAGTGAAAAGGTCAGCTGGAAGTTCTGCATCTTGAGGTTCTTGTGGTCAGGAGCAGGCAACTTGCAGAGGCAATTTGATACAGCTGGGCCACTCAGGAAGTGGGTCTCAGGTGTCTTGATGTCCCTCAAAGTGTGCTTGCTTCTGGTGCTTCGGGAGTCTGGAGTGGACTCTTCTTCTTGGTGTTTGCCGTTGGGGGTCCGGTACCCCGGGTATTAGTACACCGCAGCTCCGGTAGGTCCTGGTGTTTACAAATTTGTTGGAAGACAGATCTGACCCTCCAGAGCTGTTGTACATTTTTCGCTTTAGTGCTGTGTTGAGGTCATCAGGGAGCACCACGTTGATAAACCTGACTTCACAGGATCAGTGCCTGCGGTGTGCAGGGGAGTTATACCTTCACTCCAAGGGAGCTTCATGGTAATTTCTTGAGGGCCTGAGGTGCTCTGGGGTTCTTGGAGTTCTTTCAGGTTTCAGGACGACACAGCAGCAGCGACTGTTGAGTCCTGGGAGCAGAAGGCAGGGTTTCGTTCCTTTTTCTTCTGCAGCAGGGCTTCAGTTCTTGAGCAGCGGGTCTTCTTGTCCTGTTCTTCTCTTGTCCATCGGAACTGATGTTCAGGTTTTGGGGTACCACCTAAATATTGATTTTAGGGGCGTTACAAGGGGAGACAGGTAGTAGTCAAAGGGCTCCTTACCATTAGAGTGTCTATATCCTTTTGTGACCACTACCTGTGGGAAAAGGCACTAACCTAGCCCTGATAGGAGGTTTTCTCACCATCCCAAGATGGTGGAATTTCAGGAGAAGGGTTCACCTCGCCTGCCTTTCCCTAGAGGTTGTGTAGGCTAAGTGGGGACCCGCCTCCTAATCTAACTAATTTTCCCACCTTTCCTCCTGCCAAAAGTAGAGCAAGAAAGGGGGCCTGGCATCCCCACTATCTTGAGGTTCCTGAGCTGGATTTCGAAGGAGGCATTGCCTTTTAAGTTTCCCGCCCAGGAAGGCCATCCTGTCCTTGAGGAGGTTTGAAGCACCTCCGCCCAGAGCAAGCTTTGTCCCTGTCCTCTGAGAGCGCTGGCTCTCACCCCATGAGGTCAGAAACATGTCTGGTTGTGGTAGACTGGTGAAAATGAGTTAGGAAACACACCAGTGCTTGGTAGGTTTTCAGGGGGGCCCTAAAAGGGTCTCTTGTGTGAATTTAATAATAAATCCATCACGGGTATCAATGAGGATATATTAAGACAAGATGTTTGGTAACAAACACCCTAGAAATCAGTAAAGCCATCATGGAGCTACAAAACATGTGTTGGCAAGTATCAAGCCCAGGTACTCTTTATGGCTTCCCTGTTCACTTACAACATCCCTGAATGGACTGGACATTGTCTTATGTTTTGTAATGTACCCCAATATTGGCCTGGGTAGTCACCTAACCTTTCACCTACATTTTCCCTGCTATTGTACTACATAACAGTTTTTGGTATTGACCTTTTACCTAGTTAGGGTGCTGCATAAATGTTGTGTCGTTTTCCCAGAAAACTAGCCTCATTTATTATGCATGAGGATTTTCAGAATCACAACAGGATTACCATCTTCTGCATAATAACTATGTATAAGAGTCATCCCTTCTGTCATCCTCGGCCGACACAGCAAGGTAGAACCCCTGAGGGTACCTTTTGTGTATATATAAACCATATCTTTGCTAGGGCCGGCAGAGGAGAAAGATTTCCATGCTGACACACTGATGCGAGACGCTGAGGTTCCTGCACTCAGACACTCCAGCACGCAGTGGTCTGACATCCCTCGCGGGGTGTCCATCTTGAGACAAGACGGGGTCCTTCATTCTCTCACACCAGGTAATGGGGTTGGCTTCACTCTAGGGGGATACTTGGCTCTACACCTACATACATGCTAGGTACACTTAGGTACATCTATTTAGGGTTGGATCGTAGGAGTATGCATTATTATTGTCATGCATTTATATGCTTGCATATATTGATTGTTTTAGCACTATGTTGGAAATCTACCATCCTTTTACTCTGTTGGTTCTTATAATCATTTATATCAGTTTCTGTCTTATGGTTGTTTCAGCACACCTATTTTACACTAAAATGACGCTGGTTCAATAAATGCTTATTGAAAACGTCCCCACTGTTTATTCTGTGTATCTCTCTGAAACAAAGTGAGCACGAGTGACTAATCAAAAAGTACTGCACTGTTTCCATGATCCCTGATGGGACAGGGTTGTCATGTTCGATAGTTGCCAGAAACTATTCTCTCCTTGGTAAGAGGAGTTTACAGTGGCACTGTGAGCTAGCTGGTTTACAGGTGAACATACCCGGTGGGGGTGTCTGGAATCAGTCTGGACACCAATCCCACAGTCTATGTTGTCTATACGCGCAGATCCTGTATAGATTTACAGGAACTACATGACAATTGTAGGGACATATCTGCTCATGCTGATATGCCTACAAATAGGATACCTTAGTCTTAGGGCTAATGGCCTGTAGTAGGGGTGGCTTACCTATATCCCAGGCAGTGTATGGGAGGCATGGCACTGTGCCATGTCATCTCTTCAGATTTCCCTGCAGCAAGACATGCAGCCTGCAATGGCAGAGTGCTGAGCCTTGGTGAGGGGTCCCTGGGGCCAGTGCTGCAGCCCCAGAGGACCCTCTTCAGTACCCATGCCCTTGGCACCAGGGGTGCCATTTATTAGGGACTTACAGGGGTAACTAAAGTGGTGCCAATCATGGTACCATTTTGGGAAAGAGATCTGGCACTGGGAACCTGGTTAGCAGGAACCCAGTCCACCTACAGTTAGAAATTACACCAGACATCAGGCAAAAAATGAGGGCTAACCATGTCAAAAGAGGCCCTTTCCTACAGTGAATGAAGCAGTGTTTTTGCCCAGCATGTTCATTCATCATGGGTCTGCTGGACACGCATGCATGTTCGCGGACATGGACACAAAAATAGGACTACACTCATTGGCTTCAATACACTTGTGGAAAATTAAAGTAGTAACTCTGCCATCAAGGCCCATGAAATATGAGCAGTCCAGCACACGTAGGTTTGTGAAAACCATGCGAGAGTCTGGCAATAAAGTACCAGTGTCACAACTCACTACCTGAGTGGACACAGAACAACCAAGTACACGAGCATTGAAATGACAACAAATTAAATATGTACAAAAAAACAATTAGAGTGAGGGGTGCTCTGCCAGCCACCTCTCATACCAGGCTCCAGCATTCAGAGGACAATCACACTGAACAGCATCCTGGAAAACTCATAGAGAGTATCCCCCGTCTTTACTTCAAGGGCCAGAGGTTACAGAGGCCGTGTTCAATGTGGATCTTTCATGGGGCATCGTCCAATCCCTCCATCCAAGGAAAGAAATCTCCCTTCTTTCCCTCCAGAATTAGGGGGCAGAGTTCATCACTTGTACTACAATTGGAATTTGATAACAGGATGTGTGGGTGCTTTAGACAGTGTTGGGGTTACATTTGGAACATTACGTAACTCGCATTCAGACACCTGCGCCAAAACAATTAAACTTTCGGTCATCCAAACAATGTCATAGATCAGGAGATTTATTCCCTTCTTCAATAACACGCTACATCACCTTGTACTTTACATCCCAGGGGTTTCCTAAGCAATGTCTTTCTTGTAGTCAAGAAAGGGGGAGGTTTACGTCTGGTGATCAACCTAAAATAATTCAACATGTTTATCCTCTACAGGAATTTCAAATAGAAAGGACACACTTGTTGAGAGATACACTGAGAGAAGAGACCTCGTCGTCAGACTAGACCTGAAGGACGCCTTCTTAACAATCCAAATTTTTCCACCTCATTTTTGGTTTCTACAATTTCAGTGGAGACAGACAACTTATGAGTATTCAGCCAAGTCTTTTGGTATCTCTTCAGCTTCTTAGTGCTTTGCCAAGTTGCTTAAGTCAGTAAGAGAGTTTCTGAGTGCCAGGAACATCCACCTAATCATTTATTTGGACGACATCCTTCTGATGGCTCATGATCCATCTCTTCTTGCACAGCAATTGTAACTGACAAAGTCCCTTTTGGAGTCATTTGGCTTCATCATCACCTATGCCCAATTAGATCGCATTACCTTCAAACACATGATCTTATTAGGTTTGCCATAGACTCCATATCCACTACCCTCAGCCTTTCCATCCAAAATGTCAGAGCTCTCAAAATAGAATTCCACAGAGCACTCAAGAAAGAGGCTCTCACTTTCCACTGGGTTTCCAGATTAGTAGATCTTCTGGTGTCATCCATAAAAGCAATCTTTCCGGGCCAAAAATGCCTCAAGATAAAACATCAACGAAAAGGCCTCACTTACTCGGATCAAGTACCACTGACATCAGAGGTTCGCCAGGAACTACAACGGTGGCTCGATCACATAGATGCATGAAATGAGAGGGCCATTTTGGACCAATTCCATAAACGGAGATAGTGTCAGATTCAAGACGCTGGAGATGGGGCTTACGATGCAGAGATATGACTACTGGAGGCAGATGGGCCAAAGAGGAACTCTCCTTGTACATCAATTGCCTGCCTAGAATTCTCTCTTTTTCACCTCAACAAGCCCATTGTTGTATTCTCTTCAAGCTGGACAATGTTTCAGAGATTCAATATGCCAACCATCTGAGAGGAACAAGGTCTCATCTCCTATCCGAGATCGCCAAAGACTGTTGGCATTATTGCCTAACACAACAAATATATGTTCACTTGTCAGGCAAACAGGATTCAGCAGTGGACTTGGATCCCCAAAATCTAAGGGATCCCAGTGAATGGAAACTAGCCATGTCATTGTTTTCTGAGATTATCACAAAGTGGGGTCTGCGTAATTTGGACATTTTTGGATCACATTTGACTTACCAATCATCATTGTTCCATAGTTGGAGACCAGACCCTTTCATGCTGGTGACGAATGCTTTTCTGCATACCTATCCAGGCCTGAACAATGCCTTTCCTCCCTTTTCCATTATTCTGAGGGTAACCCTGCAAGTAATGAAACTAGCAGCGGAACTCATTTTGATTTCACAATTGAGGAGGACTCACATTTGGTTCCTTTTTCTCCTAGAACTGTCTTGCGACTTTCCCATCTTATTGCTGCTGTTCAATAATCTTCTACTGGATCCTCTGAACAAGCAACATCCATTGGTATTTGTTCTCAACAGCTGAAATGAGTGGCTTGGAGACTTTCTGGAAATGCTGACAAGTGACAGGACTTTTGGAGAAAACTCCTGACTTCAATGATAAGGCTTGGGCCAATTTAATTACAAATTATAAAAATTAGCCTGGAAAAGATAGTCATGCTGGTGCGTGGAATAAAATATGGATCCCATGTCCACAGATGTAACCTGTGTTGTTAATTTCATGCCACCCTTAGTGTCTAATGCCCTGTTCTACAGAACAATAAAGTTGTACTGATTTGTCATCTCTGCTTGTAACATTCTTGTTGCTAACAGACCTGACAGCGAACACCCTCTGGTTTCCAAGCTTTTAAGGGACATCACATTTTCTGGTCCTCCTATAACTAAATAGTAAGCCTTGTCTCTTTAGTTTTACAGTTTCTTCAATCCTGGCCAGACAATGATTCCTTGCCGATCAAACAGCTTTCTGCTAAACTGGTACTGATTCTTTGTCTAGTTTTGTGCAAGCGAGTTTCAGATGTTTGGCCCATTGATTTAGCAGGTAGGTGTTTCACTCCTGAAGGAAATCCTTTGTGATTACCAAGAGAACTAAAACATCAAGAAGGCATGTTTCCTTGCCAGTGCTTCCAGGGGATTGGAAGCTTTGTGTGGTTCGCTGTCTTCTACAATATGAAAGGATCCCTTCTCCCCTCAGAAACACCCCTTCTGGTCAACTTCTAGTTTCTCAAGTTCATCCACATGCACCTGTATCTTTCCCTACATTGGTTAAATGGATAATACTGTAAGCAGGCATTGACGCTTCCATTTTTCGGTGCACATTCAGTCTTGGGAGCCAGGCATTAAAATATTTTGGGGTAGGAGCACATTTGGAAGAAATTATCCACCTGGTGAATTGGTCACCAGATTCCATGTTTAGGCTGTTCTATTACAAACCAGTAAGTAATTTGTTTTCAATGATTGTTGCTAAGCTTTAAACTTGCACAATCTGAAACCTCCGGTCATGTTGTACAATTGAAAACTTTATAACAGCTATGAACAAGAATTGTCAATTATATTAAGTATATGGAGGTGAAGATTATGCCACCAATATTGTCTTCTGCAAATAGAGATACAGGGGCATATTTATGGGAGGCTTGCTTTGCATTTGCACCACACAATGTGGTATATGCATGACACAAACCTCTAAGTCAAATTTTTGAATCCACGTAAAGCCACTTTACATTGCTCTGAGTGGCTCCAAAAATCAGGAGTAATGCCATGCAGCACAGATCGCTGCATTGAGTTACTCTGCCCTGAGAAGGCTTTCCATGAGTATTGCATGGGTGTTCCCACTCAACTCCCATGGTTTTTGATGCATTTCCAGATTTAGAAGAACTTGTAAGCCTGGAACTGCACCAAAATCTTACACCTTCCCAGGGGAGGCGTAACGAAGAGTAATATCTTTATTTCTCCTAATTTCTTCCTCTTTGAATCCTGCAGCACACATAGAAAGAGGAATATGCCTCCCAGGATTTTTTTTGTGCTGGAAGGTGCCCCTTCCTGCACCCAAAAAATCCAGTATGCAACACAGGCACCCTTGCACCATGGTGCAAGGGTGCCTGCATTGGCGCCCAGCATCCAAAGGGGCGCAAAGTGCAGGAGAAAGGCCAGAATTCACCGTATTGCCTTAAATACAGTGCCCTCCTGCCCTTCACCTGTCACGCAGTGCACACAAGGTAACTTGCTGCCCTGCACTTCATGACTTTCTCATAAATGAGCCCCTTAATGTGCTATCTTTTACACCTACACTGCTATAAGTGATCTGAGTTGGAATGGACCAGCTAGTTTGCTCTTTTTTTCTAGTTTCCGACCAACAAGAGTAAACTCCAGGTGACCCTCATACGATGGAAGGTTCCTTGCAGCAAGAACAGGCATTTTACATGTTTTTACCTTGGTTTATAGGACTATCGATGTTGTGATCGGGTAATGGACTTCTTATTGCTGGGAAACATTTTTGTGCTTGTAAACTATGTGTTTTGCACTTTTTGTTCTATTGTAACATTTTTATGTTTTTATATGTTCACATGGTTGATTTTATAATAAAAGCAGAGAAGAGAATGCATAATATTCATCTTCATTTCCTTAATAGAATTGAAAACTCTTGTTCACAACTGTTATAACACTTTTGATTCCATCAAGCAGGTGATCACCAGGATTTAACTGCCAGGCTGCTGCTGGTATGGAAATTACATATTTCAGTCTGCATGTCAGAATGTTTTACTGAAATGGATGAGGAAGATATTTCAGTGATTCTGAGGGCAGTCCTATATTATGTCACTCCAAGCTGCCAAAAGACCGGAATGATCCTTCTCCTAACAAGATGATTATAGGCACAGCAAAAAAATAGCAGGTGAGCCATGGTCTCAGATTCTCATTTGCATGCCGGGCATACAGAATCAATTATTGGAGTGGCTAACCTTTTTCTGCAGAATCTTTTAACTGGTACAATCACCAGACTAAATTTAAAATAAAATTGTCTAGTAGTCGCTGGAGTTAAGATATCTAAAAAAGGCTCAAAACAAATTGTGCAATTGAAATCTGAAAACGAATTAGTAAGAGATTCATGTTTAGAATGCATAGGTTCATTTTCAGTGACATATAGCCAATACGTTTGTATTATGTGATCTTTGGAGACATGTGTGACCTCACCCAAATTATTCCAAATCATTTCTAATCTGAGGGTACACAACCGTATTTGAACATAATTCAGCCATGGTATTCAGCAATGAGTATCAAGCCTGAGTATCTCTTCAAGAGCAATGTTGAATGTGGCAATCTCCTCTGTGCGCCAGGTTCACCTCCAATATAGCAATGGCCTTAAGTTAGCTCTAAAAATGTGTAGGAAAAACAGGAGTCGCCCCATAAATTTAGGGAACCTGGGGTAATATAATATGTTTATATAAACAATGGTTCACAGGGAAATAAGGCTCTTTTACAGTTTTACTCTCTGGGGAAAAATGCATATGCAAATCTTATTAAAGACAATTAACGTACACAGGGTCAGAAGCAAATATTTTCATAGCAACTATTTTATTTCTAAAAATTCCTGAATGATATACTATAGTTAACAAGAACTAATGCTCATGCTTCTTAGTGAAGGGAAGGTGCAGTGAGATGTGGTTGAAGAAGTAACTAAAAGTGCATCACTTAAAAAGACATATAACTCCTGCTTTATTTAACATAAAAGGAGTCCAATTAAGTCTGGTTGTCGACGGTGTTTAGACCTCTGTTAGTCTAAGGTCATCATCAGGACTGACCAAGAGCGCTATGAATCTAAAAAAATGTATAGAAACACGGAATATAAGAAAATAGAGAAGACACTGTGTGGTAGTTAGATCATAATTGGACCACTAGGTCACCTGCTCTGTAAATTTAGGGATCAAAGGCAACATCAATGATCCTATATAAACTTAAGTTAGCTCTCTGCACAATGGGTTTAACACCCATGTCAATTTAAAAGAATCGAGCTAGGGTGCTCTGCGGCACTTTTAGCAATGACTTCAAGAATTTCCTTTCTGTTAAATCCAATTTGGAGACATTTGTAAAGCCCCACAATTCTCAACCATATAAAGCTGTACCCAGTGCTTGAACATTGTAAATCTGTAGAGCTGTGATAACTGATCCAGGCAAAGTAGACTTTGTGCTTTCAATATCCCAGAACTATAATCCAGGAGCATATTTCTAGCTGCATACCCGATGACATGCTTTCTGTCAAATTCAAATGCAAAAACAACAAGTTGATGGACAGAATGCAGAACAATGTCATACATTCACCCCAGTACAGAGATCTGGGCCTAAATCCATCGTTTTTTTGCTCACCATGCCTTTCCAGTTTTCACCCAGCCATATGCAAATCAGTCTTGACCCTGTGCCTCATGGGAACAGTCCAGCCCGAACTGCCAAGCCAGGTCCTCCCTGGACTGGAAACAAGCATCCTAGGACCGGTTTCAGGGTTTCACTCCTCTTCAGCCAGGATAGCTTCATTCCAGTGGCATGGAAAGCACGGGACCCACGTCTGGGCATACCCGTCCCACTCGGGGTGACAAATGCAAAAACAACAAGTTGATGGACAGAATGCAGAACAATGTCATACATTCACCCCAGTACAGAGATCTGGGCCTAAATCCATCGTTTTTTTGCTCACCATGCCTTTCCAGTTTTAACCCAGCCATATGCAAGTCAGTCTTGACCCTGTTCCTCATGGGAACAGTCTAGCCCGAACTGCCAAGCCAGGTCCTACCTGGACTGGAAACAAGCATCCTAGGACCGATTTCAGGGTTTCACCCCTCTTCAGCCAGGATAGCTTGATTCCAGTGGCATGGAAAGCACGGGACCCACGTCTGGGCATACCCATCCCACTCGGGGTGACAAATGCAAAAACAACAAGTTGATGGACAGAATGCAGAACAATGTCATACATTCACCCCAGTACAGAGATCTGGGCCTAAATCCATCGTTTTTTTGCTCACCATGCCTTTCCAGTTTGAACCCAGCCATATGCAAATCAGTCTTGACCCTGTGCCTCATGGGAAACTGGGGTGGCATGGTGAGCAAAAGAATGATGGATTTAACCCAGATCTCTTGACTGGGGGTGAATGTTTTGATTTGTTCTGCATTCCGTCCATCAATTGTGTGTCTTTTGCTTTCTCGCCCTAAGTGCGCCAGGTATGCCCAGACGTGGGTCCTGGGCTCACTGTGCCACTGGAATCAAGCTATCCTGGCTGAAGAGGGGTGAAACCCCGACACCGGTCCTAGGATGCTAGTTTCCGGTCCAGGAGGACCTGGCTTGGCAGTTCGGGCTGGACTGTTCCCATGAGGCACAGGGTCAAGACTGATTTGCATATGGCCAGGTCTAAACTGGGGTGGCATGGTGAGCAAAAGAATGATGGATTTAACCCAGATCTCTTGACTGGGGGTGAATGTTTTGATTTGTTCTGCATTCCGTCCATCAATTGTGTGTCTTTTGCTTTCTCGCCCTAAGTGCGCCAGGTATGCCCAGGCGTGGGTCCTGGGCTCACTGTGCCACTGGAATCAAGCTATCCTGGCTGAAGAGGGGTGAAACCCCGAAACCGGTCCTAGGATGCTTGTTTCCAGTCCAGGGAGGACCTGGCTTGGCAGTTCGGGCTGGACTGTTCCCATGAGGCACAGGGTCAAGACTGATTTGCATATGGCCAGGTCTAAACTGGGGTGGCATGGTGAGCAAAAGAATGATGGATTTAACCCAGATCTCTTGACTGGGGGTGAATGTTTTGATTTGTTCTGCATTCCGTCCATCAATTGTGTGTCTTTTGCTTTCTGTCTAATTCATGCCTAGATATTGAAAGGTCTTTATCCTCTCAAGCTTGGTCACTTCAGATTTTAATACATCACAAAACCTCCTATGTGGGATGAGGGCCATTAAGTTTGTCTTAGTCGGGTTGACTTCAAACCCTCGCTGATTGAGGAAAACACCAGCAGAGCCTGAAGGTCCATAGGTGTGCCAGATATAAGTTCTGTATCATCTGCAAACAGGAGGGCCATGGACCACACACTTGCATAGTTTAGGGGAATCATTCCTACAGGAATTACATCAGTAATTACATTAGTAATTTGAACATTGTTGTTCTTTAAATTTAATGAGTGATCTTATCAATGATGTCAGTTAACATGCCATGAGTTATGTAATATGTGAGTTAATTAGCAGGGCATGATGGGGGCAACAATTATAGTTAGTGGTCTACACTGTAACTCAATCAATTAAACAATCAATCAGCATTTGTATAGCACAGCGCTGTCCCCCAGGGGTATCTGGGTGCTGGTGCAGTGGGTTCTCAATTGAAAAGCCAAGCCTTCAGTCTCCTTCTGAAGTCCACCTGGGAGGAGGCTGTTCGACAGGGAAGCAGAGGTCATTCCACATTTTGGCAGCGATGTAGGAGGAGCGGCTCCAGCTGCAGCTGCGATGGATGCGGGAGGTGGTGTGCAAGGGCTAGCGAGGAGAAACGCAGGTGTCATGCGGGAAGATGGAAGCTGAGTCGATGGTTGATGTAGGCCTGTCCTTGATTGTGTAGGGCTTTATAGGTGTGCATGAGTATCTTGACTGGCATCTTTTCTGTAGAGGGAGCCAGTGGAGATTTTTGGGGTGGAGGGTAATTTGGGCCATTGAGGGAGGTCCAGGATGAGTCTGGCTGCAGCGTTCTGTATGGTCTGGAGTCTTCTGAGAAACTGGGTGGAGATGCAGGCATACAGTGCACTGCCGTAGTGGAGGCGGTTGGTGGCAATGGCCCTTAGTGAAGGTCTTTCTAGAGTTGACTAGGATCCATCTGAAAATTCTGCAAAGAGTGCGGAGGGTGTGGAAGTAGAAGTAGGTGACTGCCTTGACCTGTCGTTTCATGATCAGTTCCCTGTCGAGGATGATGCATAGGTTGTGTGCATGGTCTAGGTCCAAGTTCTGCTGGCCACCAGCTGTGGTCCCAAATGGATGTGTTTTTCTTGAAGAGCAGTACTTTTTTCTTGTCGGAGTTAGGTTTAAGGCCGTTGGCTCTCATCCAGTTGGCTAATAGGTCATGGCGTCTCAGAAGTTTGTTCTGGTGGTGGAGGGTCTTCGGCGAGCGAGAGGATGAGATGAGCATCATCAGCTTAGGAGACTATGTTGATGCTGTGAGATCCGTTAATGTCTGCGATGAGGGCCATGTAGCTGTTGAACAATGTGGGGCTGAGGATGATCCTTGGGGTATGTTGCATATGATGTCCTGGGTTTGGAGGTGAAATGAGGCAGCTGGATACTCTGAGTGTGTCCTGTAAGGAAGGAGGCGATCCACTTGAGAGCTTTTTGCTGATGTTGTAGAGCTTGTTGATGAGGGTGTGGTGGGATATGGTGTTGAACGCAGCAGAGAGGTTGAGGAGGATCAGGGCTACTGTCTCCGCACAGTCAAAGAGGGTTCCGATGTTGTCTGTGGCAGTGATCAGCTCGGTCTCTGTGCTGTGGTTGGCACAGAATCCTGATTGGGAGGCGTCAAGCCCGTGGTTTTGAGCCAGGTATTCGGTGATCTGTTGGTTGATTGCCTTCTCGAGTACTTTGGCAGGGTAAGGGAGCAAGCAGATTTGTTGGTAATTTTGAGTTAGCTGGGGTCGGAAGAGGGTTTCTTTAGGAGGGGTCTGACCTCTGCTTGTTCTTATCTGTCCGGAAAGGCTGATGTGGTGATGGAGGTGTGGCTGATGATGGTGAGTTCTGTGCTAATTTGGTTGGTTCTGAGGTTGAAGAGAGGGTGGGGGCAGGTGTCTGTGGGTGCCCTGGAATGGATAGATGCCATGGTAGCCGAGGTGGTCTGTGCAGTAAGTTGAGACCATGTGGTGATCCTTCGGCTGGCATGCACTGGTTGACCGAGGCTATTGAGGTTCAGCATGGTGGGTTGGGGGTTGAAGTTGTAGACGGTGGCAATCTTGCTGTGAGAGTAGTATGAGAGGGTGTCGCAGAGTTCTTTGGAGGGGTGGATTGTGTTCTCTGTGGCTTGACTATTTGAAACATTCTTTTGTGTGGCTGGTTGCTGTGTCGATGCGGGCTGCAATGGCTGCTCTCTTGGCTTCCTTGATGCGCAGGTGCTAATTGCTAAGAGCTGCTTTGTAAGCATTTCTGTCAGAGGGGCTCCTTCTGGAGCGCCATTGTTTTTTGAGTTGATAGCAGTTGAACTTGGTGGTTCTGGCCTTTGGGGTGTACCAGCTGTGTGTGTCTAGATTTTGTTTGTTTTTGCTGGTTTACTCGGGGTGACTGTGTTGGCGAATTCAGTGATCATTGCGGAGAAGTTCTGGATAGCCAGTTCCGGGTCAGATGAAGCTTCGGGTTGGGTGATGCTGAGGGCTGAATCCACTGAGTCTATGTTACCTTGCCTCAGCTGTGGTGGGGAAGCTGTAATGTTTGGTGATGGTGTGCTGAGCGTCGGAGATTGTGGTGGCTTGTTCGACCAAATGAGTTCTGTGACGTGGCTGAACTTGACTCTGTTGCTAGAGGGTAAGATGGGGTTGAGGCTGTGTCTGGCTCTGTGTGTGGGTTTGGTGACCAGTTTGGTGAGGCCGATGTTGTTCTCGGTGTATCATCCTGTAGCCGGCAGGTGTTGCAGTGGCAATGTCGGGGTTGGAAGAGGGGCTGAGCCATGTTTTGGTAATGAAGGAAACGTTGGGGTGAGGTTGGTGATGGTGTCTCATATTTCTGTGGCCTATTTGCAGAGGGATCGGGCATTAAGCAAGATGCATTGGAGTGGTTCTGGGTAGTCCGTGGTCTTCTGAGCGGATGTGGCACAGGATTCAAGAGAAGCGACAGTGGCAGTAGGTGAAGGGTCCTTTGGTTGCTTGCGAGGAGGAGATGCAGCAGTTGTTGCGGCGTCCAGGGTCCAGGGCTCTGAGATCTGTGGCAGAGTACCTGTGGGTGTCTGAAGGGCCAGGGTGCCTGGCGCTGGGCACGGTCCAGGCACGGACTGGTGTGGACAGGCTTGTCTTTGGCATGCCTTCGGCACAGCGCCCTCCTTTAAGTAGGTCCTGGTAGAGGTGCTGGGGAGGTCGGAGGTGGGAATTGGGGAAAACGGCGCAGGAAAAACAAACTGCAAGTGGCACTGGTCCTGGAGTCCCTTGGGCACAGGAACCTCAGTGCTGAGTTTGGGCCACAGGAGCTTGGGTGGGCAGTCAAGGCTGGCTGGTGAAGCTGACTGTCAAGGCAGGGCAGTCTGCCAGCAGATGCAGGACAGAGGTCACCAGCAGCAAGGGGAGCTGGCGTGGACCTGCTCCACAGGCATATTTCAGTGGGTTTTTAAACATTAATTTTTGTCTCATTTTGGCACCTTACTGTAACGTCACTTTAACTTTTGTTTTTGGAGTGAACTTCTATTTTTTTTAACATAAGTCAAGGTATGACCACTTAACCTAACTATAATGCCATGTTAATCTTTATTTTTATCTATTAAATTTTTAGGGATTTATTGTCACATTCTAAATTGGCCCTGTGCCCAACCCTGCATGGGTAAAAGACACATTGGACAGAAAGGTTGACTAAAATGTTACCATATTAAAATTAGAGAGGTGTTAAGCGATTTAGAAGATGGGTAGGCAGCGTAATCAGATGTGGAAAGGCGATGATGAATGTATGCAGACGTCTCCATCTTTAAAAATCTTGCAATTCTATCAAGTACCATGCATCACAAGTTATTGTAACACATTTTAGAGCTGGTGTCTGCATTGCCGCACTAAAATGCTACATCACATATAATTAAGCTTTCTTCTGCTGTGCGGAATGGAATGACTCATGAGGTATTGATGCTCTTAGAGCATCACACAAACATTGGTCAATTCAGCACAGTGAACACAAATTTGCTGGGCAGCCCCAGGCAGAATTAATGAAGCAGGCCCAGGTTTGGTTGTCAAGGAAACCTTAGCCCGGCCCTGTTAACTATGTGGGTTCTGAATGGTCTGTGAAGCATCTGGGACATTTGGTCTGGGACATTGCTGATGGGCAGTGGGTTGGGGATGTTATCCACCCCTAGATCCCAGGTCTCGGATCAGAAGCCAGTTGTGCAGTCAGGTCCGGTCAGGTTCCTGTGCACTAGCAGCATATTTTGCCATGAGCAGCAGCAGCTTCTGTGAGCTAAGCAGTACCACTTAATGAGCACCTTGCACAGCGGATCCTGTAGAGCTCTACCAGTCCGACCTAAGGCCAGTCCGTGCTATCAATACTTCCGGGCCATAGGCATCCCACAAGAGTTGCTTAGTTGACGGCTATCCTCTACTGAGCTTGACAGCTATGAAGAGAGAGAGTAGAAACATGTGCAGCTCGGGTGAGGCTCACTGAAGGATTCTGCTCATACTCAGCAATGAGACTGGGAGGTCAGCACCAGACCCGTCTGACACATCAGGAAATTTCCTGACTTGCATGTTCCACCAAACCTCTGCTGAAGATAGCAGGTGGCAGGATGCTGCACAGCAAGGCTGGCTACTTTTCCACGAACTGCTTTTAAAAGACAGTATTCCCCTTGCAGTGTTGTTCTCTGTTTATACATGAGTTGTGTGTAGCTGACCGCACACTCCTTCAGTCGCTGTTAAAGCTATGGGCGGAGCTCTCTTAACAAGTAGAACATTACCAGCAAACTGAAAATATTACTGAGCACGCTTTGAAAAGTTCTTCCTAAAGAGTGTTGGCATATTGGCAGTTTTAGAGAGTAAAAATAATGATATGACGGGCTGGAATAAACAGCCAACAGTGCATCAGTGTGTTTAACTCTCCGCAAAGTCCCGGCGCAAGGGTTTTCCAGCTCATTCATTTTATAGCTCTTGGGACCAACATTATAAAGGGCGCTGTATTCATATAAGGCACTCAGCACACTTTGTGCTCTGGCTTGCACAATTATCATTAAACTGCTTCAGCTGCATGTTTGCAGTGTTAGAGTGTGGGGCGGGGCAAAAACATGGTTAAAAAGGATGAAATAATTCTCTCTGTATTTTGTGTTGGTCTTTTACCTTAAGGTAAATACATATAAAAATAACTCCCCCACATGAATGATACAAGTTCAAGTTGTGGGTGTGAAAGGCACTCCTTTGTGTTGATAAAACGTAATTTGTTAATACAATCTCTCTGCAGATGTCTGTGTCTAACCAGTGAGAAACATAAATGAATCCTGGTTGGAAGAGAAAGGACTAGTGAGTTATCTACTTATGGTGCTGGGATATCCTATCCTGCAACTGAGAAAGCACTTTGACTGTGAAAGACAGTTGTATTACAGACAGTAAAAGAAAAGTGTCACTCAAAGAATCACACATTAGGCTGTAGATTGTCACTCCTAAGTCCACTAAAATCATGGAAATGTCACACATAAACAATCTGAAAACTTGGAAGCTTTGATATTTAGTCCCTTTAAAAATACATTAAGCCTCAAATTACTAACAACCCATACCTCTGCTCACATTTTTAACACACTGGCTTCATACCTTGCATTAACATCTTAGTGCTCATTTACTTTGCCCTCCTATTCAAAAAAACTCCTATGTAGTGCCTCACTTTTGTCTTGAAAACAAAACGTTAGCACTCTAGTTGTTTATTAGAACTCTGATGAAGCTACAGTTGATCACTAGAGAGTTTGCTGACAGATTGCCACTGGTGTTGGAAGAAACCTAAAAGGTTTAAGGAAATGATGAGTCGGAGGTAGGATTGAGATGGTCTTTAATCTCCAGGTACATATCAACAACCAGCAGAGCTAACAGCAGGAAAGCAACTGCCGAGCTACCATGCTATTGTATTCTACATGGTCCAGTTGCCAAGGTGGCACCCACCCCACATTCTAACTGAGGTCCCAACACATCTTCCCCCTTATAATAAACAAAGCACAAATAAGCTGCTTAAATAAATAAAATATGTAGCTCCATAACAACAAGGATTAACATCACTAATGAACAGAAAATCCTAATGCACCAACATGAGACTCATATGACATTTGAAATAATAACATGACAGGATAATCCAAGTAGGAACATGGTCACAAAGTAAATATACAGTGAAACATAAAACACAGAACAGCAGAAAATAAACATTTCAATCGTCACACAGCAACAAGATATTCTCAAACCCTGACATAATAATTGAAACGCGAAGGTGCTCTCTTAGCCTTCACAGGCCCCCCTGAGCTAGTATTGAGGTAGATCTGTGTGGTTCCAGAGGCCTCTTTAGCCTTCCCATGAACTTCTGAGGCATCATTGGGCTCTCTTCACTGTCCTATGCCTTTTGTTGTCTTCTTAGACAATTTTTCTTTGTTCCACCATTTGCCATCACTCAATCTCACCACTCTCTCCTTAACCACCTCAACCCTCAATGGCTGAGAGAATTTGGAATGGCCCTTAGCCACAATTCCCGGTAGTTTTACATTCACCACATCCCCCTTGAGGAAAATGGGTTGACGTCTCCCCTTTATTGGATCTGTACTGGCATACTTCTCCTGAGATTCCCTACATCTCTTCTTGACATCCTCCAGTTTGGCATGTGACACTGCCAAATCATTCCTCCATGGTCTGACCAATTTGGTAGTAGCCATCCTTCCTTTCAGTAACAGAAAAGGTGAGACATTGGTGGAGGCATCGGGAGTGGTACGCAATGCCACAACAAATCCAAAAGTTTTTATTTCCAGTTCAACACATTGGCTACTGAAAGTTGAATATTATCCTTGATGATTCTGTTGTAGCGCTCTACTAAACCATTACTGAGGGGATGGTAAAGGGAGGTGGCAACATGTTTTACACCCCAATGAGACACAAATGTTTGAAATTGAAATTCTTTCGATGTAAATTGCACCTCATTGTCCGTGACTAGTTCCGCTGGTGCCCATTCTCTAAAGAATAATGAATGCAAAAAGTGGAATACCTCCTCCGTGTTGGCTGATTTGACAAATTGGACCTCTGGTAACTTCATGCCATAATCTACCAGTACCAATCCATACCTACTGCATTCGTCCAAAACATACATGGGACCAATGATATCCAAACCTAACTTAAACCAAGGTTTGTCTGGAACTGGAATTGCTTCCACCGGGCTTTTAAATGTCACGTGAGTCTTATCACTGACTGCACATGCTACGCAGTCTCTGACAAAATTCTCTACACTCCGATCCATTCCCGGCCACCAGAAAAGTACCCTGATCCTCCTCTTCATAGCTCTCATCCCCACATGTCCTTCATGAGCTAAGGTTAAAATCTTACTTTGTAGCTTCATTGGGACCACCAACAAATCCATTCTTCTCAACACTCCATTATCAATGCTCAACTCAGGAAACACATGCCTATATGAATTTACCCCAGCATTGGAATCATTGGGTGCCCAACCTTTACCCAGCATGCTCGTAACTACTTGCATCACCTCATCACCTAAAACAGCCTCCTTCCATTCTTCTTCTGAGACACACCCAAAACCAGCTTCTCCCAGTGTGGCTACTATAAAATCCTCATCACACTTCACCTCCATGACTTTATCCTGGCTTGGCAACCTGGATAAACAATCCGCAAACACATTCTTTGCCCCTGGAATATATTCTAGAGTGAATTGGTACTCCATCATTCTATAATGCCACTTAGCTATGCGGGGAGTGGCTTTGCTAGCACCTTTGGTGGTAAATAGATCCAACAATGGCTTGTGGTCCATGTGGATCGTAAACTTGGAACCCCACAAATAGTTCTTGAAGTGGTCCAATCCCCACCAGCAGGCTAAAGCTCTCTCTCAATAACTGAGTAAGTGGGTTTGGCTCCTCTCAGTGCCATTGAAGCAAAAGCTACTACTACTTCTCTGCCCTCTCTTTTCTGCAGTAGTACAGAACCCAACCCATGTTGACTGGCATTAGGTACAACAATTGAAGGGTCATTGGTATCAAATGGTTGGAGGGGAATGGCATTCCACGCTCACATTTAACATCTCAGAATTCCGTATCCTGCACCTCTGACCACACAAACTGCTGATTATTTTTCAATAGCTCTCTCATGTGCTGTGTCCTCCCACTGCAATTAGGAATGAATCTAACGTAGAACTCCAACATCCAAAAGAAGGAGCGAAGTTGATCCTTGTTGAGCGGAACGGGGAATTTCTTGATGGCCCTAGCTAGATCCCCTTTGGGTTTTACACCTTGGCCTGTCAACCTGTATTTATAAATGAAGGGACCCCTCTAAAAGGCGTTTAAGGTCAGGGAGAAAGAGGGGAAACACAAACAAATAAAGCAAGAAATCTCCCCTATGACCTATATTTCTTTACTAAGGATTAAATCTAGTATGGGTTAAAGTACAAATGCAAAATTACATAATTATAATATTGAAAACACATAAACATATTCTCTTTTTTTATAAATTCATTTTATTTTTCATGCTTGTTCTCTTTTGTCTATTTATGATCAACACGTATTAATTTTTTTATGTTTGCTAGAAAAGACACTTTTTTTCAATTTTTTAAATACAAGAATTATTACAAATTTGTTATATACAATTTGATACAACTAAATCAACCCCCAATGAATAAATCAATCTAATAACAAAACACATTCATGCCTCACAATCACTCACTATCATACAAAACACATATACATATTTGGGTATAAGGAACACATAGATGTAACACGTTTCCAATGGACAATTACGATGACCTAAGCCAACAGGTCTGGGCACACGTGGTCTTGTGGGTAGACAACATCACCTCAAAGATTGAATTCAGTATGGAGGGATCCTATTGTGTCATGACTAGAAACAACCATGACGGAGCCTAGTACTAATGACCACTAACATAATCACTATGCCTAGCGATTAGTGATTTTCCAAACAATTTCTTCATTTAATCCGTCCTTTACACTATTAAAAGTGAAAATCCAGAAGGTTTCCCTTCTTTTGCGAATTACTTCAAGAGACAGACCTGGTTTAGGTTTGATCTTCTCAAGAATACACCAGCGAAGATCATGTTCCCCATGGTGCTTTTCCAGACAGTGTGCAACCATCAGGGCTGTGACTTTTTTTGTACGGACAGCTGATTTATGTTCACTGTACCTAGTGCGGAACTCACAGCTGGTTTCTCCTATGTATGCCAACTCACATGGGCACAAGATGATATATATGATGTTAAAGCTCCTGCAATTACTAAGGTCTCTCAATTTGATGGTTTTACCCTTAAATGTAAGGGTATCAGTGACCATCGCTGTATTACAGGCATGACACGAGCCACATCTATGATTCCCCAAAACTGGGGGTAAGCCCGTGAGAGTGGTCTGTTGATAAATCTTGCGGGCTTCTGGTCTCGTATGTACCAGCATATCACGGAGATTTTTATTCCTCCTGTATGCTACTAGGGGTGGTGGGAGTTCCTCACCCTCATGTACATTGAGAATTTTCCAATTCTTAGTAATAATGTTCTTGATTTTGTAATTTAACTGAGAATGATTGATGACGCATACTGTCTGGTCTTTTGGAACACGAGTATTGCCCCGTAATAGGGCCTCACGGTTATAGTACTTAGCTCTCTTAAAAGCCGTTTTGACCAAACGACGAGGATAACCTCGAGCCAAAAGACGTTTTTTTAAAGCGTCACCATGAGTGTGGAAGTCATTCATGGTGGTACAGTTACGCCTAACACGTAAAAATTCTCCAAAGGGAATTGAGTCCTTCTGGCATGAGGGGTGGAAACTCTGGTGCTGCAAGATGGTATTCTTGGCCGTAGGTTTTCTAAAGAAACTCCATCTAAACCCCGGATCACTATATCTAGAAATTCGACTTCTACAGGACTGGAGTGAGATGTAAACTTCAAATTGCTATCGCTGGCATTAAGCCACGCGATATATTCCTCTAAGCTGTCATTATCTCCCTTCCAAATAAAGAATATGTTGTCAATGAAACGCTTCCAATGACTAACATTCTCAAAGAATGGAGCTGCCTCATTAAAAATATTTCTCAGTTCCCATTCACCCATATAGATGTTCGCTATACTGGGCGCACACGATGCTCCCATACTGGTGCCCTTTATCTGTTGGTACATAAGGCCATTGAAGTCAAAGAAGTTGTTCATTAAGACTATTTCCAAGCAATCCAGTATGAAAGCATCAGGTCTTACACCAGGTGTTCTGCTAAGGAGAGTAGCCACTGCCTGTAACGCCTGACATTGAGGGATGTTGGTGTACAACGCCTCAATGTCAAGCGTCACTAGGATCTCTCTATTTTGGTCAAATGGTATACCTTCAATTTTCTCTATAATGTCCCCTGTATCACGAATATATGAATCATAATTCTTTGTAAGGGGACATAGGAAAGTATCAATATATTTGGAAAGTGGTTCTGTACTCGATCCAATGGTGGAAATAATGGGACGTAGAGGAGGATCTTGAGTGTTTTTGTGAGACTTTGGTACTCCATATAGTGCCGGTACTGTGGGGCAAGATTTATTCAGGAACAGGTATTCCTGCTGGCATATGGATCCCTGTTCTAACGCCCTTTTGGTCATTTCCTGGATGCTCGTGTTTAGTTTTCCCAGCTCCCTAGGATGAGATTTCCTGTAATGTTCTTGAACTGACAGCATGGCAAGTATTTTGTCATTATATTTAGTTTGGTCCATAACATCCACAACCTTACCTAAAAACAGGCAACCAGCAATATTGGAGGACATAGATATCTCTGTCCCGCAGTATATTAACACAGATGACACCTTGCCCATTTTTAATCTCTCATCAGACAATTTAACACAGGAAGAGATGAAAGTATTAGGAAGAGGTCTATCTTTTGTTCCGAGTACTGGCCCTAATTTGTTCAAATTACATCAAGACATCTTTTCATTTTTTAGGAAGGTTAGACTTTGCAAATTTTTCATGCATAGACCTCTTGAGAATGGTGAAGTAAACCTCTCTCAGTGTAAACCAGCATCCACTTTCACTCCTACCTTAGAGATGGTGGGCCCGGAGGTTGATATATTTGAGAAAACTGTACTAAAAGAAATATCACGTATCACCAAAGTCCCCCCATACAAACAACATAATTTGTCTTTGGCAGACCATCAAGCTCTTAACAACATTAGAGACAACAAAAACATCATTATAAAACCTTGTGACAAAGGTGGGGGAATTGTGGTTATGGACCAAACTAAATATAATGACAAAATACTTGCCATGCTGTCAGTTCAAGAACATTACAGGAAATCTCATCCTAGGGAGAAAAAACTTTGGCTCTCTTCAGCGAACTTAACATTTCATTGATGTTGGGCAAGGGATGTCGATCCAACCAAATCCTTTCATTAAGGTCCTTTAAGTCAATGCACATTCTGAGAGAGCCATTGTTTTTCCTGTCCAAACCTACCGGGGCTAAGCACTCAGAGCTTTCTATTGGCTCAGTTATATCCTGTTGACATAAGTGTTCCAGCTCTTGTTCTAATTCTTTCCTCATGGCAAAAGGCACTCATCTAGGTTTGTGGACTACAGGTTGGACACCATCCTTCAAAATTATGTGATGAGAGAATCCTTTAATTCTTCCCAAATTCTCCTGAAACACTTCTGGGTAACTTGATTCCCAACTCCTGTCCTGAACTGCACACATAGATTTGTATTCATCTTTGAGCAACACTTGCTCAGGGCTCTTAGGGTCTAGAATGATGCCTACATTCTTTTGTTCTAACCACCTAACAAATTGGGTCCTTCCTTTGCCACATAAACCGTAGCTTGGGTACTATGTCCTTTAAAATGTAATTCACTGTTAACTTCCCCGAGAATCTCCACTGGCTTACCCCCATAAGCCACCGGTTTGAAATGTGACTTCTTCAAAGAGACATTGTCAATTTTGTTCTAATTGTTTGGACCAATGAGGGTAAAAAATGACCCTGAATCTGCGACAGCAGAAATACAAATGTTTGCAAGACTAATTTGACACACAGGTTTTTTTATGCCTACAGAATCTAACTTAAGTACTTCATTTTGCTCCATATCACCTGAATTGGAAATTATCATGACAAAATTGTTGTCCTCGTTGCCGGATTCAGAATTATGTTCTGATACACACTCCAGAGCAAGGACATGTTTATGAATGGCCTGGACATTTTTAGCTTTAGATTTGCAAACCATAGCAAAATGTCCCCTTTTTTTACATTTCGCACAAGTCTTGTCAAAAGATGGACATGAAAGAGCATTCCCTAAATGGTTTCTGCTTCCGCTTCTATAACATTCCAAAGTAACCTTTTGTTTGAAAAAACTTTTCCTCTCTGATTTCCTCGCTGAAGTATCAGAAATCACTGTATGAACTTGTGCCTCCGACGCCATCTGGTCCATATAACTGGCGGTTGCCTCTACACCCTTTGCTATTTCCAAAGCTTTGTCTTAAGGTAAGTTCTCTGCAGTCAATAGTTTTTCCTGTACTTTTTTACTGCTGGTTTTCTCTACCAATTGATCTCTCAACATCTCACCTACAAAGTCTTTGTACTCTCATGTGGAAGCCAAAACTCTGAGGTCACTCATGAAATTCTCTACTGTTTCCCCAGGAAGTTGTTTCCTCATGTAAAATGTGTGCCGTTCCATAATAATGTTGCGTTTCTTTTTAAAACGAGAGTCCAAAATTTTGATTGTCGACGCATATTCATCAATGGCATCCCCTTTACCCATAACTACTTCTGTAGGTAGATGTTTAAGTACCTTCCTACCCTCAGTGCCTAAAGAATGACGTAACAATGCCAACTTCTTTTTTTGAGTAAATATTTCCCCTTCTATGGCTTCCAAGTATGCTTCAAAACCCTCCAACCACACTTCCCACTCTACAGGAGGATTGCCTGGGGTGGAAAGGAAAGGAATGGGAGGTAGCATCCCCTGTTGCATGTTGGACGGGATATTCAGGGATTCAGTGGAAATGACACAAATTTCAATGCTCAAACTGTGATGAATACAAGTACAGTGAAATTCTTAGTCCATTACCAGCATATAATAACTATTGGTGAAGTGGGGGATAAAGCAATTAGGGCAGAAAACTTGAAAGAGGAACTTAGTGTTTAAAAGTTAGAAGTACCAAAGTATATAAATATATCCTTATTACAGGGATTAAAAGGTACTCATGACACCTAGGTGTGCGTATCACCGATGTGCACAATGGTTTTCTCCTCAGTTGAAGCTAGCCAAGTGTAGCACTGGTGTGCAAATCACTATAGATCTGCTCCTTTCATACATGCTTTGTGAAAATCTGCACTTCCCACAATTACATAAAGGTGTGCAAATAACCGTACTGGTTTTGCTGGAGGTAGCCAAATATAAGTACTGGTTTGCAGATCACTGTGGATCTGCTCCTTTTAGTCCGCCGTGAATCGAGTATTAACAAGTCTGGCTCCAGAGTTGCTAGGCAACCTGAAGGAATAGGTTGTTTAAGTAAAATTAGCCGGAAACATTGTTGCTAGGCAGTCTGACTCTGTTGGAACATGTTAAATGTGTTGCAATGACATAATGCGACTGAGCAGGCCAGGGCGGAAAGGGAAATAAAATACTAATTAGTGTCACCGCAAGCGTGGCAAGGGCATAGCGTAACAGCTGATGAAATGCCCTTCTCCAATGTCTCGACACTGCTGCGCGGCTGCAATGAAAAGCTCCAACGCGGCTCCTGTGAATGTCTCCAACACAGAGAGGTCCGCTCTGCCGGTCGAAGGATCGTGGTCCATGTCTTGGTTGTCGCCAATGAAAGGTTCAAGGAAATGATGAGTCGGAGGTAGGATTGAGATGGTCTTTAAACTCCAGGTACATATCAACGACAGGCAGAGCTAACGGCAGGAAAGCAACTGCCAAGCTACCACACTATCACATTCTATACCCGCCCCCACATTCTAACTGAAGTCCCAACAAAACCCTCTGCATGTCAGAATGCTTTACTGATGGATGAGGAAGATAATTCAGAGATGACAGAAAATGTGTCTTTATATTACCTTTCTAGAGCACCCACCCAAATTTTTATGTAAGAATTGATTTTAGTTTTACAGCGTTTATTCCATCAAGATGGCCTTCAGATGTGCCACATTTTTGTCATAAATACAGAATTTTAGCATGCAAGTGGTGCATTATCATACTGTGGCGAGGCTGCAGAAGAACAATGGAAATCAACTGACAGGCTGATGATAGTGTTGGAAGTACATGTTTCACCCAGAATACCAGACATCTTTTCTGACCTTGATGAGGAGGATATCTCAAAATTTTAAGTACGTGTCCTCATTTTAGCTTTCTAGAGCATTAACCATAAGTTCTATGACAAAATGAACTACATTTCATTAATTTCTAAAGGAAATGTTTTCAGTTTTACAGTTTTCAATCCATCAAGATGGTGTTCAGCTAAGCCACTTTTTGTTATAAGTAAAGAATGTTAGCAGTGCAGTAGAACATTGGGGAACCAACTGAGAGGCTGCTGCAGCTGTTGGAAGAACTGTTTTACTCAGAATATCTCATTTTTTTCAGACACGGTTGGTACAATAGTGTGAACCTATAGAAAATGTGTTCTCATTTTAGTACACTTAAAACTACCATTTTATAGGTGGAAATCAGTATCTCTCAGTAAACTTCTAGACTTCCATAATCATTGCCAGTCAGTGGTCCATTAGCTTAGCTCCTTTTGATTCCACTTTTACCATTCCTGGGCAGACAGAGTAGCAAATAAAACAAGCATTTGCAATGCAAATTGGTCTCTCATTTGTGAGAATTAGAGGTATTGGCGTTGTAGATGAGAATGTCTTTTACCCGTGTGGTTTGTATTGGAGTGGATGTATGTGGTGTGGAGTGGAATTATGTGGCTTGGTATTGTTAGTTGTGGAATTGTGTGTGGTGGAATTGTGTGAAGTGGATTTTTGTAGTGGAATTATGTGGCATGGTGGGTAATGGAAATATGTGGATAGTAATTATGTGGTATTGAGTGTACTGGAATTATGTGGAGTGAGATTGTGTGTTAGAGTGTAATTAGGTGGAATTGCATTTTGTGTGGTGGAGTGGTATGTTTGTGGAGTTTAATTATGTGGTGTGCAGGTGAATTATGTGGCATGATGTGGAATTCTGTGGTGTGGATTGGATATACGTGGTGTGTTGTGTAATTGTGTTGTTGAGCTGAAATATGTGTTTTTTTGACGAATTATGTGGTACAGAATGGAAATGTTTAGAGCAGAATTGTGTGGCGTGGAATAGTGTGGTGCTGAATGAAATTATGCTGATTGGAAATATGTGGCATGGTGTAGAGTGTATTTGTGTGGATTGTGTTACCAAGTTTAAAAATGATGAAACATAATTACAAAGTAAGGCAGCTTTGATTGCGCACAGATTTACAAAACCTTATAATATGCAAAGACTTGTCCAAATATTAAAAGGAATACATGCAGAGTCAACCCCCAGTGACATTTGTGTTCATGAATTCTAAGGGGGCAGGAACAATGCACATTTCTTCCAGTAGAAGGAAACATGTTGGCCTTAGTCTCAAACCAATAAGGGGAGAGTTCGAACTCGTCAGCCAGCAGCCAAGCACAGTACTAGATTGTGCTAATGCACAGCTTCTGGAGGGGAGGGGAGGGGAGGGAGAGGAATGAACAAAAACAGAAGTGGAGAGGAAGGGGCTAGTTTGAAATGGCCTTACCACTCAAGTTGTAATGCTATCCTACTGGAGTAAGAAGGGGAAGTGGAGAAAAATGGGCAATTTTTGTCCGACTTTGGGAGGCCTCAGAGCGTGTGCTTTTTGCCATAGAAGTGTTTTCAAATGCTAGTCAGTAGTACAAATATGACTGTCCCTAGTTTCTCAGCAGTTGTGGGTGCAACAAAGGGCACATGACTGGTTGAACGTCGGCTACCTCACATACTAAAAGTTCAACGAAAGTTAGAGCTGTTGGCACTGTAAATGAAAATTTCTTTTATCCATGTGTTGTGGAGTAGAGTGGATGTATGTGGTGTGGAGTGGAATTATGTGGGCTGGATTGGATTATTAGCTGTGAAATTGTATGGTGTGGAATTGTGTGGTGTGGAGTGTTTTTTTTTCTTTAGTGGAATTATATCACATGATGTGCAGTGTAATTATGTGTATTAAGTGTATTGGAATTATGTGAAGTGGGATTGCGTGTTATGGAGTGTAATTATGTGTAATGGTATTTTGTGACATGGAGTGGTATGTAGTGGAGTTTATTTATGTGGTGTGCTGTTGAAATTTGTGGCGTGATGTGGAATTCTGTGGTCTGGATTAGAGGTATGTGGTGTGTTATGTTATTGTGTGGGTGAGTTGAATTATGTGGTTTGTTGTCAAATTATGTGGTGTGGAATGGCGATGTGTGGAGTTGAATTGTGTGGCATGGAACTGTGGCATTGAGTGCAATTATGCTGTTTGGAATTATGTGGCATGGTGTGGAGTGAATTTATGAGGATTGTTGCTACATGGTATAGCGTGGTTTCATGTGAGGTGTATTTATGTGCAGTTGAATCATGTTGCATTAAGTGTAATTTATGGAGTGTAATTATGTTGGGTGGTGTTGAATTGTGTGGTGTGAATTGTGTTGTGTGTCACACTAAACATCCAGGTATGCCACAATGTACCCAGGCAAGTGGAGCGATTCCCTTTATCCTGCATCTTCTTCAAACTATTCAGAGAGGATTCACATTAAAGAAGATTACAGGATTTGCCCAAGATCACAAAATGTAGTAAGGTGAGAGAGTGGGGATTAAAACCCAAGTCTACTGGTTCCACAGATAACAATTTAAGTGCCAGATCTTTTCTAAGAAATCAAACTTATATTGGTTAGTAACTCATTTCTTGTGAAGTCCGTTTATTTTTAAGATTTGGATTTTTCATCACATTTTATGAGAAAAGTAAGAAAAAAAATAAAACAAAAAAACTAAATATGGCAGACAAACTTGATACTTTTTTCTTTTACCATTAGAATAGATTCTTATAGCACTGATAACAATAACATTCTCCCTAATTTCGATATGTCTCCCAAACCAACAAGGCCATATCCACGGTAGGCAACAACTGCTGTAGGGGGAGAACAGAATTACCAGCGGGACTAAATACACTCGCTGGTAACATTTGACAGTAAGCAGTTAGGGTGTATAACTGATTAAAATGATGAAACCTTCACATTTTCTGTAGTGCTACAGTAGGCAAAAACAATGGGTTGAAATGCTACCTATAGCGCTTGTCAGTGAGACTATTTTCAGGCATTCCTATCACCATGATTTGTGTCTGATGCAATGCCATAAGTGCAAGTGTGCTCCCAGACTTAGGTACCTTGCTGACTGTGCAGCAGGATCCAAGCTGCACCCCACAGATGAGGTTAACTGCTCTTGGGTTTCTCATGTTACTTTTCTGAAGGTGACCTCATTTGGCAGCTCAGACCGTGCTGCCCATGAGGAGCGAGATTAGCAGCGATTTACATAAGGTGGGTCTTTTGTGTACATTGACATAACTGGCAAAAACATTGGGCTGTAAATGCTACTCAGTAATTCCCAGTGGTTTGGACTACTTGTAATTCTCCCACTACATTGTGTCCGAAACAAGAAACAGGTATCAAAATCATCCTAGAGGGTAAAGGTCCACGTACACCCTGCTTTACTCACAACAGCAGTGCAAAATAACATAGAAAATTTGGGTAGCAGAAACCTTACCATGTTCACCCCAATGTCTACGATATTGGTACTACGGAACAATTGTATGCAAACAATAGATATGAAAATTCAACACTTTAAACTGGCGGCTAGTATGACACGCCGGTTATAGAATCTCTTGAGACCAAACTCAGGTCTGTACCCCAGAGGGTTGGTAGAGGTACACTTGTGAAGCCTCGAAGGGCAGGCTATCACACAGGTCATGCCAGAGAAATGGAACGTTCTGCTACAAAATTTGCTGAAAACGCCAGTGCATCCTATATCATGCAGAGGGTCCTCTCTGAACACAGGCAATTAAGTCCAAAAGCGCACCAGGCACAACCATACTATTAATAATTTTGATGTACTCTAGCCACAAGTACCATACCTCGCAGCTCGTGAAACTGCAGCAACACACCAACTAATGCCCCAAAAAGCAATACTATTCATGTTATATTAACAAAACCCACAGACCACTGTCGGGAAAAAATCCTTTAAGCAGTGAAAATCATTTAATCACCACATCTTCAACAAAAGGGAGTACAAACAGGTTTATTGCATATGCCATAGTAATACAGCTGGGAGAGCGACCCGTACTATGAGAGAAGCACAAGTCAGTCTCAAATTACACACGCTGCAAGTCTAGTCTTATAATACTAATTTTGGCTAACTTCCATACCTCTAATACAATATGAACAATAGAAAAAGCTTGCTGCTTTTCCGTTATGTCCCACCCATATTACATACATTTATTTCAAGAACAGCTCTTTCCTGTGTTCGTGACTTCTCATGCCACACTTACAGACTACAATTAGAACATTCTTGCTGCTCCGAATTACCTGTTACATATTCAAGACAGGAAGTTTCTCAGCAAACATACAATGAGAAGAAAAAACACTTAAGCCAGACCGCATTTTGACCTTTTTTTGAAAGCAGGCTGTAGATTATTACTAGATACAAATGTGCAACGTAAACATGCACTTTTAACCACACATTTAAACTGCATTATAGTGTTTTTCTTTCTTTACATGAAAATAGATCACAGTTTGTGGGCAAGTGATAGGTAAAACAGAATAATGAACACAATAATTAGGGCCTAAATCTAAATTAGGGTTTTGATTCCTTTCATTCCCCTCTCAAGTCGATTCTTCGACTACTTCCTCACTACCCCTGTACATTTCTTCCAATTCTGTATTTTGCATCTCTTTATTTCTTATTATAGGAAACATACCTCCCACTTTAGCTGTAACTCTCTTGCAACATGCTAAGATAACCTGAAATACTAGGCACATCAATAGCAAGAGAACTATTATAGGCAACAAGGCCTTAGACAACCCCGACATCCAGGTTGGCACCCAATCAAACCAGCCAGTGAACCACTCATCTGGAGCACCCCCCTCTTTCTTCAACTGTGTATGCAAATTATGCAAAGTCAATATGGCCTGAGTTAGATTTCCTTCATCTTCATCATTTGCCGATATGAAAGTGCAGCAAACAGAATTAAGTTTTCTACATACCCCTCCTTCGATTGCTGTCATCAAGTCCAAAACATATCTGTTTTCCATTACCATAAGTCTGATTGAATGCAGCTCTTCGTTAATTGCATTAAAGCCATCTTCAGTAGCATTTATTGCTTTCATTAATTCCCACCGGGTGATTTGAACCCAGCGAGCAGTTGCTTTTGCTTGAATCATAGGTATCAGACTACCAAAAAATGTTTGGGCGTCATTGAACAACCTATACTCTTTGGGCACATCCTGCCACACTGAAGTTCCAAAGTACTCAGCCATCCTTTTTCTTCTGTGATGATGCAGCAAAGTTGATGCTTTACTCATGAAATGCAAATGCAAATCTTTTATTTCTTTTGCTGGTATTACCATAGATGGGGTATGCAAAGTCACCAGAGAGTAGATTCCGCTCCAGTCGGGGGGTAATTGAGTGTATATTCGAGCTCCACACTGCCTGAAAAAATCCATAAGGCTGGAGGTACCGCCCTGCATATCAGCATTGTAAATAGTTGAGTTGCAATTCAGATTCCGTCCCACGTTAACAATCCCATTTCCCTGAAAGCAAAGAGAAGATCTCATTAGTTTCACAGACAGCTTAGGATGACGTTTAGTTCCAGTCCATATATATCTCTGTATGTTTTCATCCCAAACTTGCTGACATGATGCTTTTATATCATCAAATCTCAAATGATTTTTTGTTTCTGTGCCATTCCATAAAGATATGGCCCTACATGAAAACCTAGCTCCAGTAAACCATTTATTATTGGCAAATACTGATGCTTCAATACTTAATACTGGCCTGGCTGTGCAATCTGGGGGCAGTGGTTTGGCAGAATAATTATTACAGGTGGATGGTGGATTAGATCTCCCTAGAATACCTCGTTCCAATACTGCTTCCTCTCAATTTACACAACTATATTTCTGCCCTGCTCCCTTCATTCTGGATATCTCTTTCATTATCTCTGTTTTATCTGTCAGAATTTGCAAAATTTCAAGGGTTGTATCAAATCTAGTTCTATTAACTCTGGCAGTCATAGCACTAACATGAGTTGGCTGTAACTGTGCTTTTATCCTACAGAAGAAAAGGTGCAATAAACACTTTGTTATATTAACAGTAACCCTGGGCGTAGTCCGCGTAGTAGCGCTACGCGTAGCTACGCGAAGTGCACTTCGCACTACGCGAGCTACGCGTAGCTACGCGAACTGCGTAGTGCACTGTGCAAAATGCTGTTCGCACTGATTGCACAGTGCCGGATGCTTGTCCGCACTGTGCAATCAGTGCAAACCGCATCTTGCACAGTGCAAGCGGTCGTTTTCTGCCGCTCGAGTCGATTTCTGCTTGAGCTGCAGTTTTCTCAATGCGGACTGGTAGTTTCTCATCGCGATCGGTCGCAAGCATACGCGACCACTCGCAATGAGAAACCTGACCTCCCCGCGTTTAGAATCTCGTCGGGAGGTTTATTTTCCACGCTCGCGATCGGCAACTTGATGTTGCTGATCGCGAACGAGGAAAAAGTCTCGCCGGGATGTCATTTTGCTTGCTCGCGGTCGCCAACTTGACGTTGAGGACCGCGAGCAAGCAAAAAATGACCGCTACGCTACGCGTGTTTGCACTGTGCTACGTGCAATTCGCGTAGTGCGAAGTAGCGCAAACTTCGCAAACTATGCGAGCGTAGCGTAGTACTTCGCCCAGGGTTAATTAACAGGCACTTCTTTAGGATACACTAAAGGTGCTGTTTCTATGGCATGGGGAATAAGGGAACATACATAACAACTATCATTTTGTGTATTGGTACCTATATCATGCATGCATTTGTACCACAAATTATCAAGTAAAGAATCATGCAAAGGATGTATATCTGTTTCATTAAAAACAGCTCTACGAAAGTGTAATATTTCTTCCCTATGGGTGGGATCTTTTGCATCTACATAACACATAATACAATAGCAAATTATCAGAGTAATAATCATAACCACTGAACTCATTATTATACTATGAAAAATATCATTTAACTGTCTCTTTATTGTATCATTTATTCTTGGACCATTGCCTCCTCCCCTCTTTGCGGGAGTGAGGCCAAAAATGGAATAAGGTCCGTTACGTGCACCCAGTTCCACATCCCCTCCACTTTTACTGCTGTTGGCGTGCTCTGTGTTACTTGGTAGGGGCCTAGAAACTTGGGGTCTTTCCATGTTCTCACGAAGTTCCGCACGAAGACCCAAGAACCGATGCTGATGGCTGTAGACAAGGGCAGGGGTGGTGCAGTACTGTCGGCCTGATGCAGCTGAACCTGTTTAGAATAGACCTGTACAGCTTTTGTTAAGGCAGACATATATGCATTCATTTCTTGCTAAACACTTTCTGATGCAGACTTAGTATCAGAACGAATCATTTGATTTTGTTTAAAGGAAAAATTAGAATGCCTACCTGTTACGACTTGGTGAGGGGTCAAATGATGATCCTTTGAAGGGGCATTCCTCAATGCATACAGAGCAAGGGGAAGGCAGTAAAGCCAATTCTTTTTCAGTGTCTCACAAATTTTTGACACTTTGCTATTCAATAAGCCATTCATCCTCTCAACAATTCCTTTACTCTCTGGGTGGTAAACTGAGGCAAACTTGTGTTCCACTCCTAATAGTTTAGTAATTTGCTGAAATACTGTGCTAGCAAAGTGTTTGCCATTATCGCTGCGTATTGCCGCTGGAACCCCCCACCTCGGTATGACCTCTCTCACCAGGAATTTGGCTGCCTGGTCAGCATCACACCTGGAGCAGGGTCCTGCTTCAATCCATCGTGAAAATGGACACACCACTACTAACAAATACCTATATCCGTTACATTTTTGTATCATATCTACAAAGTCTATGTGTAACTCTATGATAGGACCTATTGGTCTTGGAATGGAGGATGAAGGCATTTTTGGTGACCTCTTATTAGAGTACTGATAACACACATGACATGAAGCTAGGAATACATCAACTAATGGTCCTAGATTAGGGATAAACCAGCTTCTATTTAATTCATCCATCATTACTCTTTTAGAATTGTGTGTTGGTAAATGAAGTTGTCGAAGGGCTGTTATAAGTAGTGACTGAGGCATTATAACTTTACCTGAAGTTGCTGCTCTATAAAGGAGATCTGGGAATCCAGTCACTCCCCCTCTTGATTTCCAGAGATCTTTTTCATGTCGTGGTGCTGCATTTTGAATGCCTAATAATGCCTCTGTAGAAATAGTCTCATAGTGTTGTATCTCAACCTCATCTGCATCTAAAGTGTGCATACTGTATGTTTTCATTGCATATAAACTAGATTCCTTTGCTGCTGTATCAGCAGCTTCATTTCCCTTAGACACCAAATCTGTTCCTTTTGTGTGTGCCTGGCACTTAACCACTGCTACTTGACATGGTATTTGCAATACAGCAATAAGGTCAGCTAAAAGATGTTGGTGCGCTACTGGTGTCCCATCAGATTTAAGAAATCCTCGCCATTCCCATTTCTTCAGCCCTGAGTGAACTGTGAAGGCTACATATGCTGAATCAGTGTATATTGTTACTGGCTGACCCTGATAAGCCTGTAGGGCCATTATCAATGCTTTTAATTCAGCCACTTGGGCTGAGTCTTGGGATGGCAAGGGTAAGAGTTGCAATGTGTGTAAGGTATAATCAGTAGGTGTACCAATTGCCTCAACAACAGCTGCACCTGTATGTCTTTTGCCTATCTCCTGGTCTATCCATGAGAAACCATCAATAAACAATTGTCGGCCAACAGACAAGGGGACCTCATGTGCCAGGTGATCGTCCTCCTCCAATGTTACACTACAGTCATGATCAGTGGGCTCTAGTGGGTGCACTAAAAAAAGTTGCAGGATTGACTGAGTGTACTTGCTCAATGCAGATAGAAGGGTTTGACAGTATTACTTCATAACCTGTCACTCTTTGAGTGGTCAATGAACTTTTACTTTTCTGCAGCACAGTGAATGGAGAGTGCTCAACATACAGTGTCACAGGGCATCCTGCTGTATTAGTACTACTCTTTTCTACTGCAAAAGCTGCTGCTGCAAGTGCTCGCTCACAAGGAAAGTGACCTTTCATTACTGGATCTAATAGTCCACTAAAATAGGCGACAGGTTTGTAACCCATCGGGTATTTTTGAGTAAGGACTGACATCATGGAATCCTCTGTGGCAGCAGAAAACAGAAAAAATCTCTTTGTATAGTCTGGATTTGCTAGCACTGGTGCTGAAGCAATTGCTTCTTTCAATGTCTGAAATGCACTTACACTGTCATCACTCCACTGTATGCCTGTGTTGTCAGTTTTAGCTTGCTTCATTGCATATAATAGTGGCTTTATGATGGTAGCATAATCAAATACCCACTGACGTACAAAATTACAAAGGCCTAGAAATTTCTGCATGTTTTACTGTCTTGGGCTGAGGCTGATCACTCATAGTTTGTATTCTAGAACCTGCTATCTTTTTGTCTTCTGCAGACAACACTTGCCCAAATACAGCACTTCTTTTTGCAACAAACTGTAATTTTTTCCTGTCCACTTTGTATCCCTTAGTAGCAAGTAGCGTTAAGAGATTGACAGTGTTCAGATTCTGTTTTACTACATATTAGTAAATCATCTACATATTGCAAGACTGTACTGTCTGACTGGGAATTTAACAAATCATCTCTCATTACTCTATTAAACACAGATGGAGACTCACAATAGCCTTGTGGGAGTCTAGAATACTGATTTGTTTGCCATCGAAACTGAAGTCTGTCAAATAATGACTGGCAGTATGTAAATGTATGCTAAACAAAGCATTCTTTAGATACACTACAGAAAACCATTTACTGTCACTTGGTATATTAGTCAATATCACAGATGGGTCTGGCACTATGGGGTACTCTGCTAATACTATAGCATTAAGGGGGCGAAAATCCTGAACCATCCTCCAAATATTACCTGTAGATTTTTTTACAGGATAAATTGCGGTGTTGCAAGGTGATGGACAGGAATACAGGACTCCCTGATCCTTCAGTCTTTGTATTGTCCCTCTAATACCTTCTTTTGCTTCTTTAGACAGTGGATACTGTTTTACACGTGGCAATTGTGCACCTGGCTTCAACTTTATCTTAAATGGTTCTGCAGATAGTATCAGTCCTACCTCATCTGGAGCTGATGTCCAGAGACAAGGCAGAACTGCTGCAAGTGCTTCAATATCATTGGAGGGGGTTGGCACAGCTGGTAACGTGGTCTGTGCATGGTAAACACGCACTAACAAGGGTGCAGCGTGTGTATAAACTATCTCAGTCCTGGTGGGATCGTCTGAAAAGAGTTCTGAATCAGAAATGTCCCGTGGTCTCAGACCAGGCAAAAGAAAAATCAGGACCTTCCAAATTCCTCCCTCATTATCTGATGCCTCCAGAGCGTCCCACCTACTGGATATTTCCATGCACTCAATGTAAAGGATATTCACCTGTCCCAGTTCATCACCACCAGCTTGTGTCCTGAAAATTAGTCTAGGTGGCAATTCCATCCATCTCCCCAAAAGTATTTCCTCTGTCTTCAGAACCGTAAGTACTGCATCTGCTAGCAATTTATAATGCACTGGCTCTGCCCTTCCAACCACATTTTCCTCTGGTATTCTTAGCAGATGTATCCCACATTTCGCTTGCCCTGGTATTTCACATGTCATGGACCCATCGGAGGAAAACCTTATTGTCATGTTTAATTGAGACATGATATCCCTTCCTAATAAATTTGCTGGTGAATTTGGAGAATAAAGGAGACGCTCCTGCGTTCGCACTCCTGCCACCTCTATGGGCACATGTGTTGCGTATGGAATGCGCTGTACTTCACCAGAGAAGCCCTGCGTATCCATGGTGGCAGAGGACAATGGTACATTTCCTTCTGAGAGGCAAGATTTTGTTGCCCCTGTATCAACCAAGAAAGCATACCTCCTTCCCATTATAATCATTTCTACCAGTGGTTCTTCCTCTGGGTCTAGAGTCCTAGCTACCACAGAACAATTGGGATTCCTCGATGCGTCCCATCAGGCTGTATGATAAAAGGGGTTTCCACCTTGAACAATCACTCCCCCTTGTTCTTGACTCCCTGTGCTCACCACTGCAGTAGTCTGCACCTGATGCTGGCCTCCTGTCTGTACAACAGGTGCTGGTGCCCCTTGAACAGTTACATTAGCACATTGCTGTTGTGGCATATAAACCTGTGGTAGTGGAGTTATTTGTTGTTGAGGATAGGGGACATACTGATAAGGACCATATTGAGGCACTGGCCCTGACTTGTTCACATTTTGCCTTCCCCTTCCTCCCCCTATTCCTATCACTCCCTGCGCTTCATCACTCTTCTTAAAGCGGCATTCAGCAATAAAATGTCCAATGTTACCACAGTAATGGCATTTAAAATTTCCTCTTACTTGCATCTGTCTCTCCTCTCTTTGACCCCTTCCTTGCTCCCTGTTTGCAGCAGGAACCTGCACAGTCATTTCTTTTCCTGTCTTTTCCTTCTCATTATTCTGTATTTTTTGTGTCACCAGTTTGGCTTGGGCTCTGTCACTTTGGTCTTTACTTCTCCTCTCCTTTTCTTCCTTTTTTCTACAAAAAGTATAATATGTGCTTGTATTTCTGCCCAGGGTTTTACATCTAAGGCCACAACCTGATCTAAATGGTCTTGTATGTCTCCTGGTAGACCCTGTTTTAAAACATTGTAGAATAATCTACAACTACCTCCCATGTCTACAGGTCCTACATCTGCTTCCCACTTTTTCTTCATCATTGTTATGTAGTCTGACCAGGACTGTCCTGGAGACATAGTTTGTGTCATCAATGCCCCAATATCTGGTCGGTCTGGGTACCTATTCCTTAATTCAGTCCACACCCTAGAGCACACTTCTCCAAAAGCAGACCCATCATGTTTTCTTTTAGTAATAGTTACTCCTTGTATTCCTGCACTTCTCATTATACTGTCCACCTCATCCCCTACTATGGTGTTCAACAGGCTCTTTACATCCCCAAGAGCTAAAGGTATCCCAGCTGTTGCATTTTCAAATGCTTTTATCTATTTCCCTGCTCCTTCATGTAATGGAGGCAGGCCTTTTTTTAGATTTTCTTGATCCATGTGTTGCCATGGAACATAGACAGGCTGTGCTCCCTGTGTCTTATACACCAGTGCCATCTGCATTACAGCGGTATTCCTGCCACCATGTCCCTCATTGGGGGACCGATTCACAGAACTAATCTGAGATAAAATCCTAACTTTACTACTACTAAACTGAGATAAAATCCTAAACTTGCTACTTTTGGTATTCACAAAAGGCATTTAGTAGTAGCTACTACTAAATGCCTTCTGTGAATACCAAAAGTAGTAAGTTTAGGATTTTGTCTCAGTTTAGTAGTAGTAAAGTTAGGAGTCCTAACTTTACTACTACTCAATGCCTTCTGTGAATACCAAAAGTAGTAAGTTTAGGGATTTATCTCAGATTAGTTCTGTGAATCGGCCCCAAGGTGTCTCAGACCTTAAAGTATATTTCTTCCACATACACAGACTTTGCTGCATGTAATCATAATCACACTCTGGGTCCCCATAACCTTGAAAAATACATAAATCAGCCATATTTATCAATTCAGGGTCAAAGGATCCTCCTCTTGGCCACACTTGCATCTGTGGCACCATACCTTCTGTCCACCCTGCAAGATTATTAGGAAATGGGACAACATTATACCAACTATTCTCTCCCTTCGTTACTATTTCATTTGGTGTCAAGTCACTGTTTCCTTTCCTTTCTTTTCTCTGCATAAAACTTGTCATTCCTTGCATATTTCGTACATGATGGGATTTAACTTCAGCTGGAGGGGAACTTTGTCCTAACTCTATCATACCCTCTACTTTAAAGGGACAGCCAGACCTTGTTATACTACTGGGAAACACCTGCTCTCCTCTTATTTGTTCTCTAAAGGCACTTTGTTCCTCTAATCTTCTATTTGTTTCAGCATTTCTGTTCTCAGCCTCTTGCCACAATTCCATGCGTACCCGGTCAAGAACCCTTCTAATTTCACTTCCCACTGAGTTTATTCCTTCCTCATCTTTCTCATCCTTTCCTGTCACATCTGATTTAAATAATATGGAATTACATATATTTGAGCAGTCATCAGCAATAAGGCTTAATCTATTAATTGTATTCTGTATTCCCGGTGGTCATGTCACGATAACCCTTATCCTCTTCCTGATGTATTTTTGATCATGCCCCTAAGTCAAACTTCACCTGTGGGGTGCTAGTATAGTATCCATTTCCCTCACTGGAGTTTTGAGGAATCTTGCTAGCCCATTCTAATATGTCTTTTGACTTTTGTTCCAGCAATTTTCCATTATTGTCTTGTCTTAATTTTACTGAAATGTCTCCTGTTAAGGACACTGTTCCCTCATATACTTTTTCAGGTTTAAGAGAATCTTTATTAATTGTTTGAGCAAGATCAACTCCCCATTTTTAATAAGTCATCAACCTTTGGTGTAACTTTGTTTATGTCAGTCAGGGGTATTAATATCGGATCTTTATAGCCTAAAACTAGAAGATCAGTGTCCACTGAGTCTATTGAGGTAGTGGATTCCTTATCTTCCACTGACAATGATGGATACATACCCTGACGGCATAAGGGCCCTTTAATTATCTCAGAATATGTCGGGGGTGGTGCTGTGGCTTCTACATGGGAATCTTGACTGAATATCTTCCACATGTCCAATGATGCTAATCTCTTTGTTCTTTTAACTCCTTTATATGCTCCCAAGATATATGATATTACATGGGCTATCACTGTATTATCAAAAGAACCATCTGGTGGCCATGGAACCAGGGAAGTCTTTGTACCTTCTGCCCATTCCTGACAATGTCTTTTTATTCTATCAGAGTCTCCTTGAAATGTGGAAATCATATGGCCTAAAGGAGTCCCTTTCTCTCCCTGCCTCCCCTGGGAAGATTTCTTAAAGAAAGGAATGACCTCACAATTTTCCTTTTAATCTACCAAAAACTTTTACTATTCCTGTTCGTGGGGAAAAAACTCATTGACTGTAACACAGACTACTCCCTTTTGTTTAGCCTCGTCTTCAGTTATCCCTAAATAAGCAAGTTGTGGGATACTTACAAGAGTTTCACACGACACACCTACACTCTAATCAGATCGATCTATATTACATGGAATAAATCTACCTGGTATCCTTGTAGACCCAACTTTTACTATTCTTAAAGGCTCCTGTCCTAATGGAGTTAACACTAAAAAAACAGTTGGTACCTCTGATAATGCAAGAGAACTCATGATATATTACACATGAAATAGCAATCACAAATCTACATTATATATATATACATATATTTGGTTTAAAAAAACAACTCATATAAGATATTAATACAAAATGCCAACTTTTTCTCTCTTTCTCTGACGTTTTCCTAATTCAAACTGTCAGGATAAACTTTTTATATACTTCCTATTTCTTTAATAATTCCCCAAGGGAAAGAAAAACAGTCTGCCAATTTTAACTAAATAAACATCTATTTCTCTGACGATTCCTAAACAAAGATCTGTCAGGATCAACAAAACACATTTAATTCTCTCTCTTCCTCTCTGACCATTCCTAAACAAAGGTCTGCCAGGATTAACTAAATACACATCTCCGTTTCTAACAGTTGTGGATCGATACACAAGGATTCGACGATCGCCCTTTTTTCCTACCTTAGCTGGCAGCTGCAGACGTCCCCCAGACCAGTACCCCTGTCGTCCAAAAAACAGATCTTTTGTCTCAACGGGCGTCTGTCATCCTCCTCAAATTGTGCACGACTAAATTAGTTGTCTGAAGGGGAACCTCCCCAGCGGCAGGCCGGAGCAAAGGGGATCTCTTGGCTGGCTCTGCCACGATGTTGGGAAAAAAATCCATTAAGCAGTGAAAATCATTTAATCACCACATATGCAACAAAAGGAAGTACAAACAGGTTTATTGCATATGACAGAGTAATACAGCTGGGAGAGCAACCCGTACTATGAGAGAAGCACAAGTCAGTCTCAAATTACACACGCTGCAAGTCTAGTCTTATAATACCAATTTTGGCTAACTTCCATAACTCTAATACAATACGAACAATAGAAAAAGCTTCCTGCTTTTCTGTTATGTCCCACCCAGATTACATACATTTATTTCAAGAACAGCTCTTTCCTGTGTTCGTGACTTCTCACGGCACACTTACAGACTACAATTAGAACATTCTTGCTGCTCCGAATTTCATGTTACATATTCAAGACAGGAAGTTTCTCAGCAAGCATACAATGAGAAGAAAAAACACTTAAGCCAGACCGCATTTAGACCTTTTTTGAAAGCAGGTTGTAGATTATTACTAGATACAAATGTGCAACTTAAACATGCACTTTTAACCAAAGATTTAAACCGCATTATGCTGTTTTTCTATCTTTACATGAAAATAATTCACAGTTTGTGGGCACGTGATAGGTAAAACAGAATAATGAACACAATAATTAGGGCCTAAATCTAAATTAGGGTTTTGATTCCTTTCACCACTATGCAGTGCAAAGACTGTCTCTATAATATTCCACAGAGTCTCCGCTGCTGCCCTCTTCCTTTGTAAAGAAACGCTTCAATGGCTCAGAAGATGGTGAGGCGGCAATGCCTCCAACACCAGGAAGGAACCACGTCATGCTTTACCATTAACTTGCACAGAACAAACGACGACGCTCACTGGTGGCGGAAGGATACAAAGAATAAACTATCACTAACATAATAAAAGGACTGAATTTCCACATCACGTCACCTCCCGTCCCACTCTGGTTCAATAAGCAGTGCCCATGAGCAGCAAATTCAACGGTGGCCATCTTGGAACGGAATACATTTTATAAAAGAATGCATTTTATAATATAAAAGGTGCTCTCCGCTCCAAGTTGTTGGCACGCTCGTCACGATTTCTGCTTCTCTTTAAGAATAGATGCAGCTATTTTTCAATAGAATTAAAAGAAAATGTTCATTTTACAATAACAGCAACTGAGCAATTGGAGCTCTCCTAAATACCGGTAAAATATTTTAAAAGATCTGTACAAACAAATGGAAGTCACTGTAAGTAAACAAGAGGTGGAATCACTTACATGATGGCAGCACCAATTTTATCACACTAACCCAGTGAAATACCCTTAGAGGACCACAACGAGTCTGGTGATGTAAATGGCTGCCTCTGTTACAGAGGCCTAACAAAATCAGCTAGAGAGCTGAAAGAAGAACTTAATGGTGATGACGCCACGCTTGATTTATTCATTATTATAAAGTGCAACGTCCTCCTACCAGGTGCTCAATTACACTCTGAAAAAACAACACTGACGTAAATCCAGAAATTAAGCACAATCACTAATAAGCTAATAAATATTAGCAAAACAAAAAAGTTATTTGCAATTAGTTCTTCTGCCTGGTTACTGATCCACCGCTTATATATAGAAGAGTGCCGTGATTACTGCTTAGTAATGGCGCTGCTGGGTGAAGCGTGTGAGTGTACCTGCACAAGGAACAGTTTAAGGATAGTAGTGGCTGGGGCACATGAAGAGAATATGCTTGCTTAGTGCTGCTGCCTGAAGTGCGCAAACGTGCCAGCTTGTGTAATGGCTTACGGTGAAAAGCGGGGGTAGGCACGAGAATCCTAGCTGGCAGTTCCTTGTCAGAACAGTGATGCATGATGGGAACACATACCCCTTTTCTACCAGGTTTACAAGTAGCCATAGAAAAATGCTATATATTGAAGCAGCTATGGGCGCTGAAGCCAAACACTCAACTAACGAAAGACAAGCAGGAAACAAAGGGAAAAAAATAGTCCCCCAAACAACAGATAAACAAGCAAAGTGTAAGGATATAGTACTTAGTCCCTGCTGTGTGGGAGGAAACAAAGAGAAAAAGGAGGGACAAAGAGGCAGGACCACCGACTAGCATGCAAGGATTTTTAAAGGACACCGAAATAAACAAATCAAAAGCAGGGGGATGGCTTTAAGCCTACAAGAGAGGTTACAATAGGTCCCAAATGCTAGACCTAAAAACTATCAACAGCACCTGAGGCTCATGCAGCAGTAGGCAGAGTAGATCAGGGAGCTAATTAAAATAGCTGTTCTGCTATTGTCAGATGAATAGGGTAATCGCAGCATAATACGAGTGCAGTGGGGCAGCAGTGGAAATCTGAGGAGTAACAAGGTGTCCACACCTAACAAACTTGACCGGGATGCTGTCAAGTCACATATTCAGCAAAAGGAGCACCATCAGCACCATGCGGCTCCTCAAGCAGTGCAGGCAGAGAACGTTAAGACAGTGAGCATACACAAACGCTGGCACCAGCCAGCAAGCATGGCCACATATTCTTGACATTTCTGCAAGGGGCAGCAATGCTTTGGGTAATCTTATTTTGCATACTTCTTGCTCATAACGTCGGCATTTCACATGTAATTCTCTTTTTGCACAATTCCGAGATGAAAATGCAGACCCGAAGAGGTGGCTGATTTGTGAAGAACCACAGGATCTACCTTGCAGGGCCATATGGGACACCACTGCTAATACTGCATGAAAACAATAACCTACTGACTGCCCATGACTACCTTTGCCACAAGTGTGCAGCATGAATGTAAACTTAGGAAGTATTCTCTCCGCTAAGGTTTGAAAGGAACAGATTCAACATGACATATTGTGTTGCCAATTGCTGGCTGAAGTAAGGGACCATCGGGTTATTTGCCGTTACTGGAGTTCTGAGGATAATATATGACCCCTGTGCTAAGGCATTAAGGGGCACTAGACCCTACACATGGGGCCTGATTCACAAAGGTAAACTTGTGTAAGTTTATGATTGTTTGCTATTCACAAAGGGATTTACAAGCACTATCTTCACGAGTGTGGGTCTCCGCACATAAAAAGATAGGACAGTCCTGTCTTTTTATGTACAGAGACTCCTCACTCGTAAAGTAACTGCTGGTAAATCTCTTTGTGAATAGCAAACAATTGTAAACTTACACAAAAGTGTAAGTTTACATTTGTGAAACTGGCCCTTAGTAGCTACAGTCTTGACTTCTGCTCTTGAATGAGAAACACTGCTGATGGAGAAACACTTTCTGTTGCACATTACCTTCTCTGTACTGACACATTGATCTTCTGAATGTGCCCTAAAAAGCCCTTACATTTTGGAAGGCTTAAAAAAAAGCATAGTAAACAATACTCTGGGGAAGCAACAGTTTGCTGGATACTCCTTGTTGCTTCTACTGATGGATTTACAGCATATGGTGAATGCGATGAATGGAACTGCCCTTGCTGAGATGTTACCCGGCAGTGGCCAATATTATTGTGCCTACGTTTGTGACAATAGAGTTGGACTTTTGACGCGCTCTTTCCTTTTGAATTCTGTTTTGGATTTAGTCCCTGTATTGCTTTCTTTTTATGAGCAACAATATAAGCACCAGTTAAGGAAAATAACATCCTCTTAGGAGAGGTCTTGCAGCCAGAACCTCACCTAAGCGAAGCAACTGAACAACTTGAGCCACCTTGGGCAAAACGATGATGGAGATATAGGTGTCGTTGAAGGTTTCTAAAATAGCCTTTGAGAAATGAGGATGAAATCAGGTGAACATCGCAGATTGTCCATTCTCCAACACACCAAGTATATAATGGCATGCAAGACTGTCATAGAAATCTCAGTATGTCTCGGGTCAACAAACTTTCGTGACCTTGTTGATGTACTTGGAGTGGATGCAAGATGTGAAACACCAAAAGTAATCTCCTTAATTTAATCTCTCTCTTCCTTCAAACACCCTTCCAGCTCCCACAAGCTTTATTGGGCCTCACTAGGAGCTGACGGAAATTCAGGGGGTGGGAGAGTTTACTGGAGCAAGAGTCAATGATTCTGGTGCGTATATTAGCGCCTGAATTCAGGCATTATGAGTTGAATGCCCCAGAATGGGGGCCTGCATGCGGAAACTGGAATGACTCGGCCCATTCCTGCATATTGCCCCTGATTCGATGGCCTTTACCACTAACATTTTCCTCCTGCTCTGGGCAGGTGGGTAAAAGGCAGCAAAACCCCCAAGTGGTTTTTCCAGGTGTGTTTTATTACCCCATAAATATGTTCCTAGTATTTTCACACCTGTTAATCTCGTGCTGGGACACTGCACCACTCAAAATGTACTGTGGTGTATCCCACTATGGGGGGTACCACTCTGGCCAATTCATGATGCGGACCACTGTAGGATGCTGGGTTCCTTTCGCACTCAAGTTAATGCAGAGCAGTACATTCTAACAACATTATCTAAGGAGCAACAATGGGTGCTGCTGCACTGGTACCCACACACTACCTAATGCCCCATTCATGTTTGGGTAATTCTACAAATGCCTTTGCGATAACAAGCAAGAAAACGTCATCAGATGTTTCAATGCAACACAATGCCTCTATCCAGTAACTTTCAAGTTGTAGAGCAACTTACTCACATATCAACAGATCAAGGAATGGAACATTTGCTATTTCCTATTTTTTTTAATTTATTGTGAAAGAATAATCAAAGGAGAGGAGTTGGCCTAACGGCTAGGGCGTCCGACCTCAAACCTGGGGAACTGGGTTCGAGTCTCGGCAATGACGCTGAACATCCTGTGATTCTGGGCAAATCACTTAATCTCCCTGTGCCAAAGAAAAATGAATGTGTGTCCTAACGTAACTGGTGCTATGTAAAGCGCTCTGATACCCGATTCGGGTCAAGTTCGCGCTATATAAAACTCTGCAAAAAAAAGTCATTGCAACCTGCCTGGATATGATCAGCAATTGTTTTATATAGAATCAATGTTACCAGACTGATTTATTCGGAACAAAAAAGTCTTGTATACGCGCTAAAAACTTGTTTTCATGCATGTATATACTTCACATTAGCCGTCTTGTTATGTGTTCTTGTTTGTACTCGACTTTTGTAAACGTCCGTGAAATATTTTGAATAATCGCTTTGAAGGCAGTCATTTTCTTAGTGGAAGGTTGCACTGCATTAATAAGATTAAACTAAATCAATAAAAAATGTATGCATCCCACACATCATTCCCAGTTCAGAGATGGTGGCTGAGTAAATCTCTGTCGTGGCTTTAAAGACAAGGGGGCCTAGTCACAAGCTGCATTTTGTTGTATTACAAACGTACCACAAAATGCTTTGAACAAACTAACCTGTGGAGTTTCAGCCTCTGCTTCTCCTATCTTTTTATGTAGGGAGATCTCAGCCCCAATTGCAGAGTCTATGCACAACTAAGTATACCTGATAGTAGTAAGTGTGGAAAGGACAGGGGGTGTGTCTGAAAAATGGGGAATACTTACTACTAAAGGTGTAGGGGTTCAGGGAGGAGTAAGGAGGGATTTAGGGAGCGTTAAGTGTGGGGTTTACGGATGGACATGCTCCCATCCACAAAAACAGTAAACTCATTGCAATTCCCCATCTGCACTTCTAAAGTAACTAGGGCCAAAAAAGGACCTACAACAGTAGTAAATTACTCCAGCTCAAAGCTGAAGTAAGTCAAGAACAACACATGGCCAACCGCTAGTACTGCAACACCCTCTCTTAGGAAACAACAGTATGGGCTTAAAATAAAAGCCTACAGAAAATAATAATAATTTAAAATAAATTATACAAAATAGTCAAAAATAAAATTGAATTACATTTAATGTTAACAGAAAATATACATATTTATTATTTTAATGTACAATATGGTAATACACGTCTTTGATTTTAGAAAATTATGTAAGATTGTTTTTTAACAAAATCTTATGATACTTTCAATTAACTTCATACATTACTTCTAATAATTATTAATGTATTTCTACTTTCTCATGCATACGTCATAAAAAATATTTTAATATAGTTTAATAAAATAAAATTAAATACATATTTAATTCAAAACTGAGTTAATCATGCTGTATTGGATTTATTTTGTTCAACATCTAACGTAAATATATATATTTAATTTACAATAATATTTGACACTTTTTTTTACTAATTTTATTGTTTTAAATTTTTTTACTTTTTCCTTTACATTACAGTAGGGAGACTATGCAGCTAAAAGGCTGTTTAATTATTGAACCTGGGGGTATGTTTGCGTGTTTTATGAATGCGCACTTAGAACCAAATGGAGGAGATTTACACAATAAGGATTACAACACTTGAAACACACCTGTTAATTAAGTGGCTTCACGGACCTCCCCTTCCTCTCGTTTCGCGAAGCTGTTTCCGGGTTGTGCCTCCCGCGAGCCGTGAGCCGTTAGCCGCGAGCCGCGAGATGAAGGTTGCAGCGGCTCAAAGAGGTTAATGGCAAGAGGTGCGGAAAGCGCAGAAAAGTGCAGAAAGTGCAGCGATGGAGGGTCTGCGGTGAAAAGCCCGCAAGGAGATTTCGGGTATCCTGGTGGTTGTTCTCCGGCCCCGTGAGGATATGTGCAGCAGCTACAAGGAACTGCTGCATGAACTTGTGGCCCTGTGATGAGAGGTAAATCGGGGATTGAGCAGAGAGTGCCTTGAGGCTGCTGTGACTAGTGTTGGAGCTAGAGGAGGCTCTTATGGGAATGGAGGAGGCGCCTTGTCCTATCTGGATACTGGAAATTGGAGATTGGAGTAGGTGTCCTTGTGTGTTTTTGCTGCGAGGGTCTGTGGTTGCCGGTGAAGATATTAGCTCTAATATCCATGCGGAGAGGTGGAGCTAAGAACTTGTAACAGCTTTATTCAACTTTAATTAACTTTGGACGCCTGAGGGTCCGGTCAGTTGTTATTAGCTGCCATTCATCCTGCCGTGAGGGGAATGGCACAGCACACCTTGGTTCAGACACACCGTGAGGGGTACGGCAGCAGCAGGAACTACATCCCCCAGCAGCCCCTGCAACGCTGCACTCGTGTGAGTGTTTCATCAATTTCACATATTTGTTTTAGTCATTCTCTGCCCGCGAGCTGACTGAATAAGCATACTATAAACCATGGGGAAACGCACTACCCTACCGCCAGCACGCCCCATTACATCCAGCATTAATAGTATGCTCGAGAGGGTTGTCAACATCGTCTCAGGCAAAATTGCACTCACAGAAAGACGCCTGTCCCTGGACGCTGAAGGACGGGCGGCTGTTATCTTTCATAGAGGTGCTTCACCAGACAACTCACTGGAGCAACCTCTACTGCCACCAATTGACCCTGAGGCTGGAAATCCATCTGTTATAAGCGAGGAGTGCTAGTAGTTTGGAGATAACTGAAATAACTGAGGTCCCCCAAATAATAACTCTAATCCATTTGCTGGAATATCCGCGGTCAAGCGGAAGAGAAAGATTGGGAAACCCACCTGCACTAAAAGGAAACAACCCACCCGTATTATCCCTGCCTGGAATAGTCTCACCACTTGGATGCAACCTCCCATTATTAATTCTACTAACTCTACTGATAATACTAGGACCCTTAACAAACCCCTTGCACCATCTACAGTCACCTCGAACTTGACCTGTTCAATTGGCACACAGACTGAGTTAACATTCTGTTCTGGGGGCTGTGGGGACGTCATTGCTGCCTTGGTGAATAATCAAGTGGCCGTTCTCTTAGAAGAAAAATTTAATTTACTCAAGGCTACTGTTGACAATCTGGTTGCAATTGTTGGAGGGGGCGGTTATGTGACCAGGAGTGCACAAATGCCCACAGAATTAAAGATAGGAGGGAGGGGCAACATGGGGGCAATTTTAACTATACCAAACACCTTGACCGCAACACAACCCTCCCAACCACCTGTCATCGTACATGTAAGTCAGCCTTGTGAGACATCAGACAAAGCGTTGTCCCCCCGCCCCAAATATAAATCAAGTTACCATGGGAACTAGTGCTAAACCCATTTGCAATCCTCCCACAACTACACGCACTCACCAGCGACAGGAGAATGCAGGTGGCCCCAGTAGATCCGGGGCAGATGCCCAAAATTCTATAACTGGCAACTTAAGGCGCAATGTATCATCACACTCAAGCGGTGATGCCTCAATAGTAAATCGAGACACGTTGAACCTACCGCCGGATGCTTGTCCCTATGTTCTGGTCCTAACAGGGGTCCTGCCACTAAAACAAGATTAGCGGGAAACGTGGGAACAACTGCGCAATAAATGCGTTGATTGGTTATCAAGACATAGGAGGCTTCAAGCCCCTGACGGGAGGGACATCATTATGGCGCGCAGAGTTGGGTGGGTTGGCACTTTTAAAAAAAACCTTGAAGGTGATTGTATTGTAATTAACTTTCGAAGCCCGGCTCTGGTGAGATATCTATTGAGACCGTGTGAGCTTGAAACCCCCATGAATACCAACATCTGCCCTCTAACTCTTGGCTACTTTTATAGATCACATAATGGGCCAGGTTTTAATGTGCCCCCCCTTGCTCATCTTGAGAATAGGTTTGAAGCCCTTTCAGGTTTGGATATGCAAGATTGACTACCATTCCCCGCGGCAGTAATAGCTCAAACTGAAAATCCCCAGCAATCTATAGAAATGGAAACAGCTGCTGATACTGGTTTCCATATCCCCCATACATCATCCCCCTCATTACAGCTAATGCAGGCCCATAAAGCAAAAGATAGCCCGACCGACCTCATAACCAATCCAGGTGGGTTGAGAGTTTTGTCATGGAACATAGCCGGGCTAAGATCAAAAAAAGGTGATATTGCCTGGCTACGCTTCGTGAGTACCCACCATATTATAGCATTACAAGAAACGTGGGAGCCCACTAACCATTTTTTTCTGGATGGCTACATATCATTTTGGAAACCCGCTATAAAGTCAAGTATGGGTAGAGCAAGGGGGGGCCTCCTTTTGCTGTTCAGTCTCAAACTCTCCTTCAATATTAAATTGATTGACGTGTGTTCACCTCACATGTTAACTGTAAACCTGACAGGAAAGAACCTACCGACACTCCTTGTGGTAAATTTTTACAATTCTTTCACAAGGGTTAATGAGACAGAGCACCTAATGGCCTTGGAGGGCTTTCTTTCTGCTTATGGGGAAAGTTCTGATGATCATTACAACACATTAATTCTGGGAGATTTCAACACGCGCCCTTGTCCCCTTAACTGTTTGGCATCACTAGAGGAGGAGGCTGGTTTGCAGGGGCTAAACCATTTTGAACATTCGCCATCTGGCGCCTTATTAGAAGGTATTTTATCAGCCCATAATCTGTATTGCCTACAACAGTTAGATCATTTTGTACCTGTAGCCACCTATATTGGACATGGATGTGGAAGTGTAATTGACCATATATTGGTATCCTCCTCGTTAACATCTGCTCTAGGAAATTTAAGAGTTAGCCAGTCCGTTCAGTGATCATAACCCTCTGACACTGGATCTCCATCTACGTGCTGCTTTTAAAGACATGACTGTCAGTCAACTCACTAATACTAACATAAATTCTAAAGATCAAGAACACAAACTGAGATGGGACAGGATCGTTCCCGAAAGCTTCATGAATAATCTGTACACTACCTGTGCCTCAGAGTTTAAGGTGTGCCTAGATCAGGAATCTCATGCTAGCTCCATCTTGGATGCCTTTGAGTCAATTATTAAATGTGTTGCCTCTAACTTGTCAACTACGATTAGAGTAGCACGCCCGAAGCTGAAAAGATGGTTTGACGAAACCTGCATGACCACCCACAAGGAGCTCATGCAGGCTCTCAAGCAAAAACCGAGGGTGCCCTCTTTAGTTAAAAATAGCAGAAAGGCATATAAAACTGCAGTACAGATAAGGAAAAAACAACTGAGGGAGATGGCATGGGAGGAGCTCAGCAAAGCCAGTGTGTTGGCAAACAGTGCTAAATTTTGGTCTGTTATTAATAGCCCCCTCTTTGATGATACATCATACACTGGTATAGAGTGTTTAGTACCTGCAGAGACATGGGTTCAACATTTCTGCAAAATTTATAGCGATGATAACCTGGAGAACGTGGAGAGCTCCGTGGGACACATCGTTCCCGGATTAGCAGGTTGCCCGCTTGTTTTTAATACAGATGAGGTCCATAAAGCTATTACCTCGACATTAGGAGGAAAAGCACCCGGTCCCGACGGTGTACCGGCCGACCTTTACAAGGCAGATCCCAAACTTTGGGCCACGATTTTAACCTATGTATTCAATGCAGCCTGCAAGTTTGGCTTCCCATCGTCATGGGCAAAGGCGGTGATCATCCCCATTTTTAAAAAAGGCTCTAGGGATGACCCAGCATGTTACAGGCCAATTTCGCTTCTTGACTCTTCGGCAAAAATCATGGGGAAAGTGGTCTTGGAGCGTATAACAGCTTGGCTTGACAGTGCCAACATCGTATCGGATCTGCAGTATGGGTTCAGACCGGGGAGAGGGACTCTGGACCAGTGCCTTAACCTCCACCTGGTGATAGGAAAGTATACTGTCGCCAGGGGGGGGAATTTGCACTTGGCCTTTATTGACCTCTCCTCGGCCTTTGATCTAGTTAATAGGTCCAAGTTATGGCTGGTCCTTCAAGAAATGGGGCTAGACGCCGATCTGATAAGTTTTCTGGTGACTGCTCATGATAACACCACGGCGGCAGTCCGTTTTAATGAAGGCGGCAGTCTGACTGATTCCTGGGCGGTCAAAAGAGGGGTGCGCCAGGGATGTATACTGGCCCCTCTGTTATTTACTCTTTATATTAACAAACTAGGGCATTCGTTGACAAATTGCTGTAAATATATACCTAGAGCAGGCGTAAAAATGATCCCGGCACTTTTATATGCTGACGACGCGGTTTTAATATCTAGAACCGCAAGAGGGCTGCAATTGTTATTAAATTGTTTTATAGATTTTATGGATTCTCTGGATCTAATTACGAATTTTAAAAAATCACATGCAATGACAATATAATCGAGGAAGGCAGCTAAAGCAAACTTTTATTGTAAGGGGACGGAGCTAACTAAGGTGTCCACTTTCCCATATCTTGGGGTGCTCTTTGATGATCAACGCTCATGGTATGCACAACGCACCCTTAAAATGAATGTTTTAGCTAGAGCGGCAGGGGCAACATTAGACTTTGCAAAAAGAATAGGTTCTAAGCCGCTCCCTGCGATTTTAAAGATTTATAACGCCAAGTGCATCCCCATGACCACCTATGGTAGCGACATTTGGGGCTATAAGGACGCGACAGAAATACAAGTGGCAGAAAATAATTTTATGCGTAAACTGCTTTCTGTCCCTGCATCCACACCAATTTTTAACGTACATGAGGAGATGGGAGTGGGTTACATCTCAGACCTGATTGCGGTTGCCCCACTTCTCCGCTGGATGAGAATTTGGGCTCAAACAACCCCAAACTTAAGTCAATTAATAATTCAGGACTGCTTGGTGCTGGATAAGGCACTAAACATTCCATGGCTTAAATATATTAAAGATCAGACAGAGAAGTTAGGCTGCCCCGAATTGTTTACGCTCCCTACCCCTCTGGCTAAGTCCGCCGTCAGAGCAGTCAAGCTGAGGTTTTTAGACAGATGTCAATGTTTAAGGGAAGAAAAGGAACTAATTAAGCCCTCGGTGAGAAAGTATGTCATACTGAGCCTGGGAAAGCAGATGCAACCATATTTGACTTATATAAATAAAGCTTATCATCTCTTTGTTTTAACAAGATTTCGTTTAAATATGGTACCCTGGCTACTGGCCTTTCCGAAAGGTTATTTTAAAACAAATTCATCAAATAGGTGCACATTTGACAACTTCTCAGAGCAAGATACTCTACACATTATGTTCTTTTGCTCCCATTATGATCACCTACGCAGAAAGTACATCCTCCCGCTGCTAAGGGATCAAAATTTTGTGCAAGTAAGGCCAGCTTTGGTCTACTTGCAAATGTTAAGTTCACCTGTAATTTGCTTGGGGGTAGCCAGTTTTTTAACTGGCGCAATTAGATACAGGAATAGGATGAAGTAGAGTTAATCCTTCTGAACAAGATTGATAGTATGTCTATGCGGATTATAGTCTAAAGTTATCTAATAGTCATAATTGTGGTTGGTTTTTATTACCCTCTGTATGATGTTTTAATGGATTTTAAATACACAAAGATACGGATTTTTTATGGATTTAAATAATGCTTATACAATGTTTTATGTTTACAGATGTTTTATGTTGTAGTTTTATGGCTCTAACCAGCCGAATAAAGTTGATTTGACTGACTGACTGATTGTTCTCAACTTCACTACTAATCACAAGCTGAAACTCATTTCAACACCAACCAAACACAGCCAAGGTGAACACATAGGAAATTAGCTCACACAACACATAACTTTAGCTGAATTCACTATGGCAATAAGCATGTTTGTTGATTTGGCACTTGCTTTGAGGAAGAAGAGAGAGGATTTAAAAGCAAAATATCAACATCTTTGCTATATCCAGGTAAGCTGTCATTAAATTTAATTTAATAATATTTAAACATAATTTTTATTACAAAGTTCTTTGTTTTTAACGTTTTTACTTTTCCCTATACTTTACCATAAAAGCTGTTTAATGATTGAACCTGGGGAAATGTTTGTCTATTTTAAGAGTAAGCACTTAGAAACAAATAGACAAGATTTACATAACAAGGATTACAATACTTGCAACATACCTGTTAATGAAATTACAGATTTTTCTCAACTCCACCACCCATCTAAAGCTGTAACTCATTTCAACATCAACCAATCATAGCCAGATTGAACACATAAGAAATGAGCTCACACAACAAATAACTTTAGCTGTATTCACTATAATGCTGAACATTCTTCGTAGTTATGGCCCTTGTTTTGAAGAGAAGGAGATAGAGGGTTTCCAGGCAACGGATCAACAGCTTTGCGATGTCCCGGTAAGCTGTCATTGCCATATACCACTTATCACCTTATTTGATCCTCTACTTGGTTGCTGACTGGGAGCAGGAACTGGATTTATCTACAACCCACTCCAAGGCTATCCCAGTCTGTGTCTCAATACACGCTGCACTCCATTTTATGGCAAATGGATCTTTCTAGAGGGTCTCCTCTGACAGTGTTGGCATCCCACAGGCAAGCAAATCTCAATGCTTGTATCAGGTACAGAGATGCATCAAAAGAAGATGCACAGGTTTATCATGATGCCAGCCACTGGCGGAAAGGCAAAGAGTGGCACGGGAATTTTATGCCTTTGCCCACGTCCCTCATGTACTAGGTGCCATTGACTGCACCCACATTGCACTCCAGTAATCTCACAGCACACCTTTGCTGCAACAGACACGGCTGGCACTCCTACAAAGTTCTTGCTGTTTGCATTGCGAGGGGCCGCTTCACTAATGTCTATGCTGCCTTTCTTGGAAGCACACATGACAGCTACATTGTTCAACAGACACAACTTGCACATGCTTGGTTGCTGGGGATTTCGGTGACATGTGACTTATTGGTAAGTAACAATATTTCACTCTGGCCCTAAATTTGCCCAATTAACACCACAACTAAATACACAGATATTACCATGAAACACACTGCATGTAGGTAGGCATGATGTTGTATAATTTAAATAAAGGCCCCTTTGTTAGAAATTCACAATCATCTTGGCAGGTGATGCAGAGTATGCTTTCTCTCCCCTTACCCTCACACCCTGTACAGCTTTACCTGGCTGATGAGCCCTTATCAGGGCACAAACAGTCCTAGGCCGCTTGTGATATGGTTCAGTGAAGACCTGGCGTGACAGCTCGGACTGGACTGTTCCCTTGAGGAGTAGGTCAAGACTGATTTGTATATGGCTGGGTCCAAACTGAGGTGGCATGGTGCAAGGTAGACCTGTCTGCTTACTGTGACCTCAAACCTTTTGCCTTCACCCCTCCTATTTTTGATGATCTCAGCTTTGCTGGCCTTAGGACTCTGCACACTTTACCCCTGTTGACTAGTGCTAAAGTGTGTGTGCTCTTTCCCTACAACGCGGTGGAATTGGCTTATACCCAATTGGCACATTTAAATTACTTGTAAGTCCCTAGTAAAGTTGTGCTGAATATATCCAGGGCCTGTAAATTAAATGCTACTAGTGAGTCTTATTGTGCCAACCACCTAAATAGCCCTTTAAACATGCCTCAGGCCTGCCATTGTAGCCTGTGTGTGCAGTTTTAAACTACCATTTTGACCAGGCAAAAAAAAACTTTCCGGTCCAAACCTTCCTTTTTATTACATATAAGTCATCCTTAGAGTAGGTCCTAAGCAATCCACAGGGCAGGGTGCAATGTATTAAAAAAGTAGGACATGTTTGTTTATGGTTTACATGCCATGATAGTGAAAAACCCTTAACTTAGTTATTCACAATTGCAAGGCACTACCTTTCCTTTCCAATAGTATAACATTGGATGTACCTTATTACATTTAAGACACTGTAACTTCCAAATGGGAACAAGGAAACAGTTCATGGTTGGTGTCTTTGAAATTGTTATTACAAATCCTCTTTTATGGTATAGTCATATTTTAAATTACAAATTTGAAAATGCTACTTTTAGAAATTTGGCATTTTTCTGCCTTATCCATTTAGTGCCTAAAGCCTATCTCTGGGGCACATGACATGGTGTCCCAGCGCCTTGAGACCCTTACGGGTGAGTAGCGCGCTTACAATTCCCTGATTGATTGATTGATAGTTGGCAGTTGGTCTATGTGTAATTCTCCTAGATAGCCCCACAATAGAGAGCTTAGTTGTGCCTGGATGGGCCAACACTGGTGGGATGGGAGTGAGCGGTATTCACAGTCCCACTTACACCTTCATAGGCTGTTTCCTGGCTTCACACAAATGACTGCATACCCCCTGTATTTAGAGTCAGCCCCAGCAGGGGAGGAAGGAAACCTGTGCACTTCAAAGAAAACCTTCTAGAAGCTAGTCCCACTTCAAAAGAGCCACCAGAGATACATATGGGAGCTCAGACACCCACTCTTTAGTACACTTCTGAACCTGTGGACTCTGCCAGGAAGAAGGACTCCTGTGCTGCTGAAAGGACTGCCACTCTGCAGGGCTGCTGCTCTGAAGGACTGCCGTGCTGACCTCTTACCTAGGTGAGGAGGACAGGACCTGCATATTTTGAACCCAGGATCCCAGAGTGACTCCAAGGGCTAGTTGGCTGGCCTCCTCACTAGAGCCTCAGGGACAGAAGGCTCCAAAAACCTTGAACCCCACACTTGTACTCTGCTATCTGTAGATCCTACCCTGCCAAGCCATGCCACGCCAGTCCTGGACCATTGGAATTGGGCATGAAGGTGCTCTACTAGCCCATCTCTGGATCCAGCAGAACCAACTAATCTCCTCGGCTGCACGGGGCAACCTCGAGCAGAACCACTGCATTGCCTCTGCTACATGGACTTTCCTGATGCATGGACTTTGTATTGCAGCTCCATCGGAACTGCTGCTGTACAATGAATCTCCAGAACAGGCCCATATATCGCAAGTCTCTCATCATTGGGATTCATGATGACGATGCAGGGCCTCGCAGCTTCTCATTTTTTTCGAACGGGCACAACACCTCGGCTGCACGACGCATCTTTGACACCAGACTTCTCATTGCAAGCCCTTGTCGAGAGGATCATTGACAAGGACCCAAAATCTCGCTGCTCCTTGGACCCGATGCATCGCCTCAGATGCACAACACATCCTCGACATGGGACTCTGCAACTCTATGCAACCTGGATTTAAGGTACTCTTGTTCAGTGGACCTAACTGGGTCTCTGTAGCCAGCCAGCGCTCCATTATGGTCAGACTGAACTCATGCCTTTGTCCCGGTCTAGTGCGACCAGATATCCACAGTTGTTGCATTGTGCTGTTTGGCTGTATTTTCACTTATATCTTTAAATTTGCATATCTGCAGTTCTAGTGATTGGATTTTTGTCATTTTGATCTTGTTTTATTTGTTAAAATGTACTTTTTTCCTAATCTTATGTGGGATCCTTATTGTGTTGTCTTTCCTTTTATTACTGTTTGAAGTGCTGCATAAATATTTTACACATTGCCTCTAAGTTAAGCCTGACTTAACTTAGAGGCAATGTGTAAAATATTTATGCAGCACTTCAAACAGTAATAAAGGAAAGACAACACAATCCTGTCAGGGTGAGACACAAGTAAACCTCAAATTAATCTGAGGTTTACTTGTGTCTCACCCTGACAAGGATTGTGGTTTCTGCTTGAGTAGGGTTTAAACCCCTCAAGCAGTAAACCCAATTTCTTACAGTAAGCAAAAGAATGATGGGTTGGTCTATTTAGATGAGCGCTTTTAAGCATCTGGGGCTATCTGTGAAAACTGTAATTCTTCCATCCATACCTACCTTTGGAAGCTATTATACTATAGTTGTGTGGCCCTGAAGGAGGTGGTTGGTGATATTATATGCCCACACCAGAAGGTACGTTGACCGCTTGATGGAAAACAGATCCTAGCCCACAGCACTACAGCGGGCAACAATTCAACCTGTATTTCTGCTGTTGCTTGCTCTTATGTATGTGTAGTTTGCTGGGACGTCAGTATGATTGTTTAGTATGGTAGTGTTCGAGTCTGAATGGATTTAGAGTGAGAGGATTGGCTATGAGGGTAGTTCTTTTGTAATATTGATACTTTGCTTTTATACAAATGAAAAAAATCTTGTCTCTATTTTTGGTAAAACAGTCATGTCACAATGCAGAGAACGAATTCTTAAAATGTATTTGTAGACTGTTTAAATATTGTTTACTGTTTGCCAATCAACAAATATGGAATATGAGATATTTTGGAAAAAAATATAATAAACCTGATCTTATGAGAAATTATGTAGATGTAGTATTTTACTACAAATAGAACCAAACCAGTAGCACTTAATTAGCACAGTAGAAGAAATACAGGTCAAGTGGGTGTCCCCTTTTCTTCTTTAGTGTTTCTTTCCCCTGCACCCAGACCTATAAGTATTATTTTTAGGGGGTACCTCTTATATTTGATTGGGTAACTTTGCCATGTTGACTGGGCCGGTCCGTGGACATTGGCCCATAGGTCACCGGATGCAATAAGGCCTGCAACTGGTTTGACCCCTGTGGATGAATGAGTGTATTGTGGTAGCACAATAAATCCAAGTAGGACCAAGACCAGGATCTTCATAGCTGCCTCCACCTGAAACCTGTGAACACTTACCCAGCAGGAGAAGCTGCAGGAAACCTTCGATCACTTCAGAGTGTGACCACAAGTGAGAGAGTATGCACTTGCTGAGTGTAGCTGGTTCATCTGAGTGCGGCTGACTCACCTGACTTGCACAGGAGCCACTGCAAGTGCCTGCTGATGGGGCACACTCCAGGACTCTGAACGCTTCACTTCTGCCGGATTGGGTAAAACTTGTTCCGGGCCTGACAGCCCCCACGGAACTTGCTGCTAAATCAAGTGCATGTGGGCTGGAACATTTTTGACTTTAAATCAGAGTTGTAATGGACTCTTGAGACTCGGACCACGAATGGGGCATACTCTGAATGTTACCAATAGTTAATGTGGTATAGCCACGATCGATAACACAAAGATTGAGTGGGATAGGGAACCGCCAGAGAGACACTATAACCCCAACCTCAGAGGAGGAAAGTGTAATTCTGTGTGTCTGTCGTATTCTTCCTTTGTGTGGTAAACAGTAGAAATAAAATACTTCTCTTTTTTTTTATAAAAGTGAGTATTTAGCAGGACAATTATTTACTGCTGTATGCATTTTGAGTTGTGAGCCTGTGTTTACTAATCTGTGTCCACACCTCCCCCCTGGGGGAACCTAGGACTGCTTGGACCACGCAACCCAGAGAGTCAAGTGCAGAAGGGGTACTTGGCTGAGTTACTCAGGATCCTCAGGAGATGAAAAGTAAAAGGCCTCAACACACATGGTGGGGCACAGTAGCCCCTGCATGCCCCGCGGCCTTCTGAAAAGGATTTCTGACACTTAGGACCCCTTCTTTTTTGGGAATCATGTTGGCAGACTCAGGTAGAGTTGGGCAGTGATCTAGGGGACCCCTGACTGCCCTCTTGAAGTTTTTCAAAGCATAAAACATTACATTATTAATAATATTTAAAAGGAGTAAATGTTTCCTTGAGAAACACGGTTTGCTTAAAAATGAAATTCTATTTTTTATGCAATCATAGCGATGTCCACTTCAGGCCACCATCCCAGTTATTGCAGCCAGTCACTGGGGGAGTGAATTGTGACCTACCTAATAAATATTAATTAGCAGGTCATTCTGTGACTTCCTGTGATTCAGGGTTTTGCCAACTCAACTATTAGTACATAGGTAGGTTTGCAAAATACTTTTCCATTCACAGAAAATGGTTGCACAATGTGCAAACACTTTTGCGAATTGAATAATAGTACATCAGCCCTGAAGTCCTTCCCAACTTCACACACTATCATTCTATCTCCTTTGCTATCCCAAAGTGACTAACTACACCAATATCAGCCATGAGGTCTTCAGCCCTACATGAACTTATTTTGTCTTAGCATTAGATATCCTCCTGGCAGTTCTTCCTTGATTTAAATTCATATTATTCTCACCTTTGTTTTCCGAAAGCTCGAAACAAATATTTTAGTGAGCTCAATACATTTTAATCAAAAACGTTTCAGTTTTTTATGGATCTCTTCTATCAACCACCTCCTCTCCGGCATTTTACGTTCACAATAAATACTTCTCTTAAACCCAGGCTTTTATTTACTGATTCCCTTAACTTGCAGTTCTCCACTGTGGTTTTAGACTCTCGTGATATGTCTTAATTTATAAAAAATAAAGGTCAGGTTAAAGGAAAGTTTGTCCAAAATGACTTGTTCTAGATACCGGAAATCTATAAAACACTATAATGGCCTCTTGTTTTCTGTTCAGGTTGAGATACATTATTAATAAAACATATAGTTGTCCAATGGTGAAAATATATTCTCATAAATAAGGTACACATTTTTCTAAGTTGCTGTGAAAAGCATTGTTGGTATAGAAGGCAAAGATTTGAGAATAATATGTTCTCAAAATAAAACAGTGGCATTGATGTGGCTCAGTAAAACTATATCTATAAGCTATAGGTGCAACTGTGTGCATGATTATTATGTCTCTGCTGATTATTTAGAACTGATTCCACAGACTTGAAATCAAAAAGATTTGCTGCAGGAAACAAAAACTTGCCATATGTTGCATGGTAGTGCCTGATGCTAAATGTGTTAACATTAATTGTGAATCAGTCAGCTGTCCTCTACCAAAACTCTACTCATAGCGAGTAGGCTAAGGGCCCGATTTTGAGTTTCATGGTGTGGGAGCAGAACGGCATGCCACCGACCCGCTCCCACACAGCGAAACTCCACCACCGCCTGCCCACTGGATTACATATTGTAATGTGGTGGGGCGGTTCTGAGGCGGCTGGCCCAAGGCGCTGTCTTTCAAAGGCTCATATGAGAGCCTTAGAAAGGCAGCGCTGATGGCCCGCAACAGCACCTTTCAGCAAGGTATGGGCTGTAAAGTCCATGCCTTGCAGGAATTGGGGGTGCAAAAAGACAAGGGGACACACCATGTTCTCCCCTGCATGCACCCCCATGCACCAAGGCACCAGGAGGTCCGTAGGGCCCCCTTAGTTTCCTCATCACCACCCTTTTCATGGCAGACTCACCACCATGAAAAGGAGGGCAGTGAGGAAACTCATAATATGCTTGGCGGTGCAGCAACTGCACCACTAGCATATTTTGGCCTCAGACTGCTGCAAGGACGCCACGGGATCAAGGATGCTGGTGGTAGCAGCTGTCCTGTGGCGGTCCCACCGCCGCACTCTTAATACGGTGGGTGGACCACCAGTCTGACGGACCAGGGGTCACCACCAGTGGTTCGGCAGTCCAATGGACCACCAAACTTGTAACCGGGCCCTAAACCTTCTTCCCTGAACAGCGACTTGTGAAGCTCGAAGAGTTCTTCCAAAGAAATAGGAATATTCACCTATCTCACAGTCTGTTCCTGTATTGGGGGGCATGCTGCAAGAAAAAACATCTTTAGACTCATTCATTCTCATGCACAACAAGCTGAATATGTACGTGAAAATGTTTCTAATTTTTGCTTCTAAACTTCCTGAAATAAGTGAGTCTGTGAACACATTTTTTTCCATGTGTTATATTTTTATTGTTCAGTCAAAATTGTGCATTCTATTTCATGGTGTTAATTATCTTCTAATATTACTAATTAATTATCTTTGAATGCAGCAGTTTATAAGATATACAGAAATACATTTTAAGACAGGAAGTTTGTATTTGAAAAATGTTGTATCATTTACTAACATTTAACTCACAAACAAAAATATGTGGAAGTCAGTGCTCATTCATGCAGGGGGATGGAGCAACATCTATTGACTATAAAATGACAGCAGTCTTCAAATAGCTCCATGTGTCACTAAAAATCTACTTACATGCATTTAAATGATTTAAAAACCTTCAATGTCTGCGAAAATGTTGCTATTTTAAAATTAGTGTGGTATTAAGCAACTGATATGGGTTGCCTGAGTAAACAGAAGTGGAAATAGGATTCTGGACTTAGGTAGGGATTGCTCTCTTTAACAATTGTTAGTCCCTCATTATGATTGGCCCTGGTGAACTGTGATCCCTGCATGAACACCTGTTTGAACGGTGATTGGAATTAGAAAAGTTGCAGTGTTTATTGCACTCAGGTACCTGGGGAATAAAGACCATAACCTACATTGAATTTCATCAGGTCAAAGTAGCTAGATATTAAAGAGAGAAAAAAGCCTGATAAATAGCAGGATATGCATATTTTGTGTAGTAAGCACCAGAACCCACATATTATGCCCCTTTATGAGGTCAACACTTGTAATAGCCAATACACACCGAATACATTTTGAACACGAGTGTAGGTTCCTATCTGGTGCAAAAATAATGGACCTAAATATTGGGCTACCGGAGGAAGCTGGCTTTTATGCAGTATACCAAAATGAGGTATACTACGTATAAAAAGTCCAAATAAACCTTATTGGCTTGCAAGGCTTAAATTCATAAACCCAAATGCTCTCTTTTGTGGTAGCGTAGTAAGGCAGTTCAGGCTTATCAGAGGGTAGTGTAAATGCATTTGTTGAACACACAGAGTTAATAAATGAGACACACACTCAAGAAGAAACTCAAGACCAATTTAGTAAAATAACAAGTATTTTTTAAATATTTTAAACACCAAGAACTTCGCAATTGGGCAAGTACTTTTCAGTTTATTAAATTCTGCATGTAAGTAAAAATGCCACTTAAATGCGTTTTTTACGCGGTAATGATTTCCTATGGAGAAAAAAGCATATACTGCATACAGGTATTTGCAATCGATTCTCCGGAGTCCCCTTTAGGACTTAAGGTGCTAGAGGTCCCAGGTCCAAAGTACCATAAGCAGTTCAAGTTTACCTTCCCTGGAGAGTCCAGGTGTAGTGCTGGACAGGTTGGTAGCCTTGCGCGCTACAACTATGCAAAGAAGAGGGCCACCTAGAAACAGGCTGCAGAAGGGAATTGGGGACAAGTCTGGGAGCTCCCAACTGGGGGCAGGGGACCACAGTCAGTTGTCGTGGACCCAGGCTGAAGAGCTCGGGTGGACAGGGTTTTATTTGGCTGGTGCTTGTGCGTCAATGACACTCACGGTTCTCGGTTACACCTGCAAAGGGGGACAAAACAGGACAGCTGGGCCACTCTCTGTGCTGGTTTCTGCTGTGCTGGCATCCCTCATTGGCTGGTCAGTCTTAGCAGCGTGCGCTGCGGACGGCCCCCGGACCTTAAAAGCACCTCCTGCCACGAACACGCAGCGTCGTTGGCGGCACGCCAGCCGCGGAGCACTCTGGGGGTTGTAGTCTCCCCCTCTGGCGGGCAACAAGGCAAATTGGTCTCCTGCGCTGCGGGAGGCCCCCGGGCCTTAAAAGCGCCTCCTGGCATGAACACGCAGCATCGTTGGCGGTACGCCGGCTGCGGAGCACTCTAGGGGGTTGCAGTCTCTCTCTCTGGATGGCAACAAGGCAAATCGATCTCCCATGCTGCGGGAGGCCCCCGGGCCTTAAAAGCGCCTCCTGGCGCGAACACGCAGCGTCGTTGGTGGCACGCCAGCCGCGGAGCACTCTGGGGGTTGTAGTCTCCCCCTCTGGCTGGCAACAAGGCAAATCGGTCTCCCCTTGGCTGGTGCTTGTGCGTCAAAGACACCCACGGTTCTTGGTTAGATCTGCAAAGGGGGACAAAACAGGACAGCTGGGCCACTCTCTGTGCTGGTCTCGGAGGTGCTGGTGTCCCTCATTGGCTGGTCAGTCATAGCAGCGTTGGAATCAGGATTGGACTCAAACAAGCTTTGGTTGATGCAAGGGGGTACAGTACCTCAGGAATTGGTGCAGGGTGGCTCTTGCTGGTCCTGGCATTTTCTTGCTTGCTGGTGAGATGGATCAGACCTTTTGGAGCATGTTGACCTCTTCCTTGGTTGCTGCTTCATTGGTGACACACAGTGAAGAGCAGAACCGTGAACCAGACGTGGCGGTTGGTGCCTTCAGACGGCAGGGAAGTGACTCCTCCACTTCAAGGTAGATGCTGATGGCTTGGCGAAGTGCTGGAGACCCTCCGAGGATTTTGAAGGATGCACAGCTGCAGGATGAGTCTGATTGTCATGATTGTTGGTACCGGAGCAGGTAGGTAGGCAGGGTTTAGTGCCAATGTCCACCATTATTCCGCAGTTCCCGCTTCTTTGGCGCTTCTTTGTCCTTTTCTTTCTTCAGTCAGTCAAAACTGAGTTCCTGGTTTCAGGAGGCCACCTAAAAACTCAATTTATGGGTGTTAAGGGGAGTAAAGAGTAGTAGCCAATGGGCTACTTAGCCTTGGGATCACTACAGCCCCTAAGTGACCCATTCCTGTCAGGAATGGGCACAACCCTGTCCCAGAATTCCTATTTTCACCAAAATCAAAATGGTGAAAACCTTTTTTCATTGGGCACATTAGGCAGCCCACCGTAGGGCTCTGACTGGCCTGGTAGTGTACCACATCTACTTGTATATCTAATCTCTCGCCTGTCCTGGTGCCAGATGGGCCTCAGGGGGAGGGCAGGGCTGTGATCTAGCAGACACCTGGCATCTCCCAGGCCTTGGGGAAGCCCGGGTCACATATCAAAGGCAGCAGAGGCTTTGAAGCCTCTGGCCTTGGTATGCTGATTCACTAGCCATCTTGCTGGGGGATGTGAGCAGGCATTATTCCTGACCTTTGACAGTGCAGGCTCTCAGCTCTGGTGGTAGGCTGGAAGATACCAGTCAGCCAGCACACTAATAGGCTGGTGGGGTTTCAGGGGGCACCTCTAAGGTGCCTTCTGTGTGCATATCTTAATATATCCACTGCTGGCATCAGTATGGATTTATTAAGATGAGGTGTTTGATACCAAACACCATAGGTTTCAGTGAAGCCATCATGTAGCTGGGGAACTTGACCAGTGTCAGGAACTTACTTGAACAGACTTGCGCAGGAGCAGAAAGACGAATGTTCCCAATGCCCCTCCCAGAACCCCAACCACCAGGTTAAATACCTTAAGTAATCTGAGTTCCAAGAGGGGGAAGGGGATGGGGACATAAGAAGAGACAGCCTGGTAATTATGGTTCGTTTCCAGAAAGGTTATCTCTGATTCTCAATTATGTTTTCTCTCTATTGGCACCCTTCTGCGATGTTGGTAGTAACTGAAAGAAAGACACAGAGCATGTGTAATCCTACTCTAGCATTAACAATCTAACTTGCTCAAATATTCTTTATCTTTCTTATCATACCCAAAATAATTAAGGCTATTGCTTCTCTTCAATGCCTTCTTTCACATATGCTTCTTTTGATTATCTGATATCTTTTCTTTTTAATTGAAGAATTATTCATGCAGATTCTATTAGCATAACAATATACTTGTTATCTTTTCTTTTTACATTCTACTGCAACTAAAGGCCAAAAGATATTCCCAGGATCGTCTGTTCATGCAGGTAATTAGTTTTTTAATTAGTTCTCTTTCTTGAGTCTTTTTTAATTTCTTGAGTTTGTTGTAATCTTCTTGTTCTGAGAAACGATTAACATTCACAGGTAAGTTTCTTGTGGACTTGAAATATTGCTTAGTTAAGAAGATTTTACTTAGGTAATACCACGGAGCATAGAACTCGAACTGCACAGGATTATCGCTGTGTGTCACAAGTTCCTATAGCTCCGCGATGTCTCTCAGCTGACGGAATAATAGTTATAACGCAGGGAAGAGATTTTGTTCTGTCCCTTATGAAAGCACAGAAAGAAACTAGTCAAGGAAATAACCAAACAAGCTCCTTCCGCCAAGTCGAGAGGTGACAGACTCCCAAACGAGACACTACCCAGTCTTATTTCGCACCTGCTCAGATGAATAAGACCAGCACCAGTAGAGGAAATGCTTACCAGTCCGCAAATCGAAGAAACTATTTGATGAGGCCGACGCCACTACCCTGACTAACTAGCACGTCTGAAAATGCTGCTTCCTCAGGAATTTGATCAGGTGAAGTGCGCGTTTGCTTGACCGCGCGAGTTTCACATTCCATTTCTGATTAAGGTGAGAAACTAGTGCTCTGGAGAAGAGGCTGAGCTGGCAGACATCTTGAGTTTCCAGCACTGCCAGCTCAACCTCCATTTATTGCTTTCAGTGATATGTTGCCACTTCCGATTACTCTTGCCCCAGGATATGCTGGAAATCATTTTAGCTGGAATCCTCCTAAGGATCCTGACAACCAGTGCTGAGTACATATATTTAAGATGGCTTCCATGTTCACTTGTACTATCTAGCAATGAAACTTGACAGCACAGGGGCATATCTGGTCATGCAGATATGTCCTCGCATGTAATATAATGCATGTTGCCTTAGGGCTATAAGGGCAGCTGTAGGGGCGACTTACATATATTGCATGCAATGTCCGCGAGCATGGCACACAGGGGATATGACATGTCGTGTTTTCACTTTTGTCTGCACCATTTCTCGCAGCCTGCAATGGCAGTCTGCATGAGTTTGGAAGTGGGTCCCTTAGGGTGGCACAATACATGCTGCAGCCCTACAGTGCCCTCTTTAGTGCCCATGCTCTACGTACCAGGGGTACAATTTACTAGGGACTTACAGAGGTGTTAAAGGTCTTGACAATTGGAGTACAATTGCACGGTGACCTTGTTTTAGGGAAAGAGCACTGGCACTGTGAACTTGGTTAGTAGGAACCCAGTGTACTCCAGTCAAAAGTGCATCAAATACCAGGCAAAAAGTGGGGTGACCATGTCAAAAAGGTGCTCTTTCCTACAGCTAGTTGTTATGAGGAAGTAAGAAAATTAAATATTACTCATATAGATTAACTGTGTAATCAAGTAAAAGCATCTTATCGGTGAAGAATATGAATTTCATCACTGAATGGGCAAGATCTTTAGTATTGGGCCGCTAAATAAATAGTGAACAACATATTTCTTTTACCTCAAAAACACTAATAATAAAAAAATTCAAAATGGTTAGAGGAATCAAGGTGTGTTTTGGAGCTGTCTGTTAGTTTTACAATCAATGTATGAAATTATGAGCCTTATTGTGTCATACCTCAGATCATCAGAGAAAGTACAAAGTTGTGCATGTGTAAACTATAAAACCTATAAAATTAGAGATATGAATCTGAATCATTTTCAGAAGAGAATAGTTAAAAAATAATGCCAATAGGTGAATCACATTTCTTCTCTAGGCATTATGTAATGAATATCAAATTTGGCCTGGAATGCTTTTTCTATTTTTATAGACGCATAATATAAAGATTGTAGAATTAGTGTGCAAACAGATTCCGGATCATACAGGGAAGACATTGTTGCCCTGGGGGACCTACCCAAGCTGGCCTATTGGTAGACTGAAAGAGGGCCATTCAGGCAGATTTCTGCAAAGCGCAGAAAGAGTACCCTAATCTTTAGAGCCTAAGGCAACAGTTTGAGGACCAGGCAGCTGGTGACTCTTCTGGTGGTCATCAGAGCCATTGGGAGAATGATCTCCTGTATAGTGAGCCTAACGTTCCTGAGTGTGGAACAACCCATGTGTTTGTGGTTCCCCAGTGCCATGGCAACAGTTTTGTCTTGGTCTTTGTGGACCATGACACACCGTGCCCTGAGGCCATTCCTCTGAGGATGATGCTGCGCTCATGGTGGCCAAGGCAATGATTGAGATATTTACCCAAGTAGGCTTCCCCAGGGACGTGATGTCAGACAAAAGTCTGCCTATATGAAGTCCATGTGTGATGAATGTGGGGTAACCAACACATTCTCTACCCCATACCACCCTAGGCAAATAAGCTTGTTGAAAGGTTCAAAAAGACCCAAAGGGTATAATTACGGCCTACCAAAACCCATTAGCATAAGTGGGACATCCTCTTGCCATGCCTTCTATTTGCTTACAGGGGAGTGCCTCAGAAGGGAGTGGGGTTCAGTCCCTTTGAACTTCTGTTTGGCCACTCCAGTGTATGGGTATCTCAGTCTTGTCAAAGAGGGTTCAAAACTCTCAGGCTGTCTGACGAAGTGAGGGCCAGTATTAAACATAAGGTATTCCAAATGTTGGAGCCAGGGGTGATTGAGCAATCCAACAGCCCTTGGTCCGGTCTGGTGGTACTGGTAACCAAATACCCCCATGGGGTACAACACCAGAACTCCGGTTCTGTGCGGACTACAGGGGGCTCTGTTCAGTCATTAAGACTGACAATCACACCACCCCCTGAGCTGATAAGCTCATCGACCAGTTAAGGGCTGCCAAGCTCCTGAGTATGTTTGAAATACATCAGGTACTGGCAGGTTGCCTTAACTGAGGGGGCTGAGGAGAGGGCTGCATTCTCCACCTCATAGGGCCACTTCCAGTTTTGAGGGATGCCCTTTGGTTTAGAGAATGCTCCTGTCACCTTTTGGAGGTTGGTCAACCAGGTTCTGGCTGGGATGAAGGCCTTCAGTGTCACCTATCTAGATGACATTGCGGTCTTCGACTGGGCAGACCACCTGTTCCACCTATAGAAACAGCAGAAGACAGGTCTGACTATCAAGGTCAGTAAGTGTCCAACAGGGTAGGGATATGTGACTTTCTATCCAAGTTGGTGGGGAAAAGATACAACCCCATCAGGCCAAGATTCACACCATCTTGGCTTGGGAATCCCCCCATGACCCAGACTGAGATGAGAGCCTTCTTGGGCCTCACTAGCAAAGGAGATTTTTCAAGAGATATGGCAACATTGTTGCCCACTCAGCAGTGTTAACTTCCAAGGAGCTGTCTCAGAAGGTGATCTGGACGGAGGAGTGCCAGTACCTTTTTGACACCTTGAAAGAGGTCATGTGCACAGGACCAGTGCTCAAGGTACCTGACTTCTCCGTGGAATTAATTGCACAGACAGACCCCCAGATTGGTGAGTGAAATGATTGGTAGGTGAAATTACTCCGATCTGTAAGTGGTATCTTTGTTGGAGAATTGTGCAAACCTATCATACCTCGAGTCAGGTATGAGGTATGATTAGTTCGCACAATTCTCCAACAAAGATACACTTACAGATCTGAATCATTTCACTCACGAATCAGGGGTCTTCAGTTTTCACAAAACCACACAGCAATGGAGACCAAAACATTGACGCCTAACCCAACTTTCTCTTTAGTCGCTGTTAAATTTAGTTTTTCAAGTCTAGTTCCATTGTGAGAGACAGATTTGTGTGTTATATTTCTTTGAAAGTGTGTTTTAACATACATTGGCATATAACTCACTAATGTAGAAAAGGATTGTAGTTCTATTAACTTGTGAATCCCAATTAGTTTATAATTTGTAAGACTATACAATATGAATTTGAGAATAAGACATACACCTGTGTTTTGCGATGTATTCTCTCTCTTTTTCCTAAGAGTTAGATATTTAACTATGAACACAGTTCTGATGTCATGATTTGACATCCTAAAAGAATTAACAGATTGATTTTAAAAGTTTTCTTAGAATGAATCCCTTGTTGGTACTGTGACTTACCTAACTTTCAATACCAAAGCCCACAAGGGAATATTGGGTTACCCTTGTATACTGAATGAATAACTTTTAGAAAGCTGGCATTTTCTTGTCCCAACCACTTGTGACTAACCGTGCCTTCCACTAATGTCCTGGGTAACATGGATGGGAATGGCTCTGCTGTTATGGTTTGTATATTGCTTCCAGACAATGACACAATGGGGGCTTAGGTGTGGACAGGATGGACCATCTTGGCAGTATGGCTGGGGAGGAGCTGTACTGAGCCTCACTTATACTTCAAAGGGATTCACCTAGATCACACGCACAGGAACCTGACACCATGCCTGCCTTGCCTTTTTTCTCCCCAGATGATTTGGAGCCTTGACCAGGGGAAGGGAAGGACCTTTCCAGACCCAGTGTTGGGGGTAGGCCAGGGGGTCCACCCACACAATAAGACTGGCACCAGATATAAATGTAGGATCTCCATAGCCACTCATCAGATCACACCTGGACCTGTGAAACATTCAGAAGAAGCATTGTCCTACTGGCAGAGGACTGCCCTGCTACTTGGACTCTCTTACTGTCTCAAGAAGGAATATCGGATCCCTGGCTTCCCAGAGGGGCTCCAAGGGTCAGTTGATTGACCTCCTGTGTGAGCTACAGCGACACAGAAAGTTTCAGAGGCCTCCCTCTAACTGCCCAGCTGCAACTGGACCGCCTGAGCCCTGCAGCTGGCATCAGCTGAAGTGAGTCCTGAACAAAAAGAGGTGCACCCAGGTCCTGGGCCCTTGGCTGGAATCAGTTGAAGCTCCTCCAAGAAGAAAAGGTGAAAATCCTGAAGTTTGGGCTCCTAGCGACTGCAAAATGGCGAGTTTGCTCTGAAACTTGGCTGTCTGTGGCTCCTATGAGACTTGCAATTCCCGCCAACAGCGACAGTCTGCCGCGACCAGCAATGTGAGACCTGCATGTTGCCCTACAGCAACAACATCCCACAATGACTCCCAACGTGACACTCCAGCGACAACTGTATTGTCACACTAGAGCAATGATCATCCGTGACGCACAATCTGCTCTTCACTCTGAAAGCCCCTTCCTTGCGGCCTCCTCCAACGTGAATGGAACTCTCTGCATCATATTTGAGAAGGTAACTCTCCAGAGGACCAACCTGGTCCCTGTATCATACCCGCACTCTATCATAGTCGGCTTGAACTTGTAACTTTCCTCCAGTCTCGCAAGACCAGAGGACCGCAAGTGGCGCTTTATGCTTTTAGGTGCTATTTTCACTGGAAAAAATATATAGCTTAATGTCTCTGGTTCTACTGATCGAATATTGTAATTCTGGTAAATTTTCTTGTGTTGTATTTTCACTTTATTACTGTTTGTGTGCTGCATAAATACTATACACATTGCTTCTAAGTTAGGCCTGACTGCTTTGTGCCAAGACATCAGAGGTTTAAGAATAAGTTAAATTTGTAGACGTTTGTGGTTCACCCAGGCAAGGATTGTGGTTTTGTCTGAGTGGGGCTTCCACTCCCCTCAACCAATAACACAATTTCTAAGAGTAATTGAATCTGTTATTAGCTTCTGTACTAATGCAGCCATCCACTTGCAAACTCTTTTGAATCATTCCCCATTGTCGCTCTCACTGCAGCCTGTGGGCCCTCCAATCATAACATACTATTGGATATTCCTCTCAGCAGCACTCCTGAAATCCTGAAAAGTAGTTTTAGAGATGAGGCACAGCAGTATATTAAGGATTATTTCGAACTCAATGAGGAAATGGTAGTTAGCTATTCTACATTGTGAGAGTTGTTTAAAGTCTACTTGTGTGGAATTTGTATTTCCAAGCAATTGAGCATACTCTGATCAATACAAAACACTTTATATGGGCTAAAATACTTTCAAACCTTAGAGAAAGACTATGCCTGGGCTCACAATCTAGCATTACTCCCCCAGATCCAATCCTCTATAGTGGCCTATAAGGAGGAGGCTGATAGAGAAGTGAAATTGTTAAATAAGTATGAAAGAGCCAGGAGGTACATCGAGGGTGAATGATCCGGATGCACACTATCCAGGTTGCTAAATTATTCATGGAACTCTAATGCCATACTGGAGATCATGAACATCACCGACAAGTGACACACTCACACTAAGGCTATTCTCAACACTTTCACAGAATATTATGCAGATCAGTCCAGAATGAAACACTCAAAGAATAACTTGAATGCATGTTGTCCTGGTTTGAAGAAAATGAGCGAGAGTCATTGAATTTGCCACTAGACAAAGAGGAGGACATTGCTGCGATAAAGTCTCTACCAGGGGGAAAGCTCTGGGAATGGAAGGACTCACAGGAGAGTTTTTTTTAATATTATTCATATCTCCTGGCCCCTAAAATTCTGGAAATGCATGGGAAATCTGTGACCCGGGGTGTACTTCCTCCTACTCTGCATGAAGCGATCATATTCATATTACTCAAACACGGCAAATTTCCTGAAGATTGCTCATCCTAAACATCTCTCTCACTGTTAAATCTAGACACAAAAAAACATTGTATAGGCTGCACTCTCAGATGTAAATCACACGATTTGTCCCTAGCTGATCTGCCTATGACAACCTCAGAACATTTTTGCACTATCAAAACAAATAGACCCTGACTTCCTGGTCACAGTTGTTTTACTAAATGGCCAAAAAGCTGTTGATTCCTTAGCCTAGCCATATATGTTTGAAACGCTCTCATGCATAGGCCTTGGAGAGGGGTTTATGGGGTGGAAATGCCTGCTTTATGGTTACCCATTACCCAAGTTGCATATAAATGGCGAATTCTCATTCCCCCCTATCCACATATCCAGAGACCATTTATCGCACTTCTATTTCCAGCCATAACTGAGCCTCTACTCAGTTTTATGAATGAGAAACATGGACATTGTGGTCTACGTATTGCAGGGAAAAGCTATTAATCTGCCTATATGCAGATAACATCATTCTATATGTAAAACACCAAGATACAAACCTTACTCAATTCTTGGAAGAGGTGACAAGATTTGGAGATTATTCAGTCCTCGGAATTAATTGGTCTGAATCTCAAATGATCCCTCTTACCCCAACAACTATAGGCCAACTCTTCCATTTCCTCTTTTCTGGAGTGATTTGTCTAGCCGTTTGGTCCACTGGGACCCCTTTGTGGTAATCCATGCTAACTATGACCCAGTCATCCAGAAAATAAAACCAAGCGATGAGCACTGAGTCAAGCTCCCCGTTTCCATTGCCAGTTAAATAGCAGTATTAAAAATGTGTTTTTTCCTTGTGTGCTTTATCTATTCATCAATATCCAACTACCGTGCACAAAAAAAAATGTTTTTGCAACTGTCTGTTCAATTTTTATTGGGTTCATTTGGGCTGGCCAGCATGCAGATATGCAGCTTCAGTATCTCATCTCTCTTAATTTTAGATTACTAGTTACTGCAATTCAGAGCTAGATCGTGTAGGTAATATGTACAGACTAAAATAATTGTCAGTTGTGCCTTTCTATAACATTTATTTCTGCTTTTGCAAATATATTTGTGATTTTTCTTTACAATTTTCCTACATGCATTATGTACTAGATTGTCATATAATAGTTGTATGCATTTGTATTGACATATCATCCAAAATGTGTAGGTGTTTGTGTGTTGACCTGGGAAGGTAGGCTGAAGAAAACCTACCAGCAACCTGTTGTGCCTTTGACAGAGCTGATTATCCTTTGCAACAAATGTATGACATTGTTCTGCATTCTGTCCATCAACTGTTGTTTTTGAATTTGTCACCCCGAGTGGGAAGGGTATGCCCAGTCGTGGGTCCCGTGCTCTCCATGCCACTGGAATCAAGCTATCCTGGCTGAAGAGGGGTGAAACCCCGAAACCGGTCCTAGGATGCTTGTTTCCAGTCCAGGGAGGACCTGGCTTGGCAGTTCGGGCTGGACTGTTCCCATGAGGCACTGGGTCAAGACTGATTTGCATAAGGCTGGGTTCAAACTGGAATGGCATGGTGAGAAAAAAAACAATGGATTTAGGCTCAGATCTCTGTACTGGGGTGAATGTACGACATTGTTCTGCATTCTGTCCATCAATGTTGTTTTTGCATTTATCCTTTGCAACAAAGCCAGCGCTTCAGATAAGATATCGGGGAGGGGCCAAGGGCCACCTTTCTCGTTTAGGTACTCTGAATAGCTAGAAGGTATAATTTTGCATCATTGGGGCCAAGATATATCTACTTGGTGAGACTGAAATCTTTGGAACACATTAGCTGGGGGATCTTAAGAGTTGCTTTCTTTGTTGAATCTCCTCTAATGTTCTACACACAAGAACATCTAATAATATATTTGGCAGTGTCTGTGCCACATGTGATCCTTGCTATTATTAGATGTTTCCTTCAACTTCCTATAGTGTATTCCTACAAATGTTTCCCTTGTTTGCATGCTTTATATTTATGACACCTTAAAAAAAACCTTTTGTGTTACTCTAACTAGTTTTTTTACTCTCATTCCATCTCCTTCCCCAAAGTGGCTGCTCTTTATTCAGTATATTATTGATCTTGAGTTCCTGTGCATGATAAGTGGCCTCATGCCTAAAACAGTTTTAAGTAGTTATCTATACTATAAAAATGAGATCTGTTTCTTAAATACATACTTAATTCCCAATAAGAAGTCTTTTTTTTACTTTTCAGTGACTGATTTTGTTATTATATTGCTCACATGTTGACTCTGTGTGAGTTCTCATTCTTCATCTTTTACGCACTTGTGCGCCTCATCCACTAATAATTTTGAATATCTTCTTGATTCAAATATTGTACTCATCTTCATTGCCTCCTATTCAAATTCCAAGCAGTTCATGTCAGCATACAACATCTCACTACATGGAATATTCCATTTCAGTGAAGTGAGGTTGGCAACTCTTGACATGCATTGTGCTAAGCTGTTGTTGTCTTCCTGTGAAGGGTGGTGCATAGCTTACCTCCATTACTTTCACCAAAAGATCCAAGTAATTCTAAACATATATAGTATCCTAACTACAGGGAGTAATTGTTGTTCAGTTCATGAATAAAGCTTTCATCCATAAAGCTTTCTATTTCTTCCACTGTGCTGTTTCATATCAAAAAGATTATTTATGAAACATATCCAAGTACTACTTTCTCAGTCATTTCTTTATTGTTATGCAACAAAGCTATCTTCTGCATCCTTCTGCACCCATCATCTAGAATCAAATTTTATAGGTATGAGCAAAAGAGGTTCCTTTTGCTGTAACCTGGCGCTGCAAATTTTACAGTCTATCAAAGGTGAGGTAAGAGTGTGTGTGTGTGTGTGTCATTGTATGTTCCAAAATGTTTGGAGATTTAAGACATATGTATGTGCTTTTGCACATTTTCCGAATTGTGAAGTAATATAACATCTGTAGCCACAAGTTTGAAGGTCGGCTGCCATGGAATAAAGGCAATTCTCCTTAAGAAGTCTTTCTTCTCTTTAATGAATGGTGGAGGATCTCCTCTAAAGAAAACTAGAATATAGCTAGGAAGCAAGAATGTTTTCTTATGAAAATCCAATTTAACGTAATGTGCCTTTCCCCAGGGGAATCTTTAAGTCTTTGTGGAGCTTTAATAGAAAGTGTATGGAGTCACAGATTGCTGTATTTTTACACCATTCACCTCTTCATTGTAAAAAACATCCCTTTTCACCTATTATCAAATCATGGATGCGTATTACTCCTTGAACCTTGGTGCCAGATCTTCATTCAGCAACGTGACACAGGCCCTTTCCTTCAATTTACTGTTTGCTTCCTCAATATACTTTTTCCTATTCACAATTTTGTCCAAGAGTCTTACTATAATTGCTATAATCATCCAAATTTGCTCAACATTCCTAGAACCATCTCTTTTATGTTTGTTCATGTTCTTCATATATTTGCTCTAATTAATCGATTGAAGCTTGTTCAAATAACTAATTGCCAAATCTTTACATTAATCATTGTTATGCCATTTGGCATCTAAGGGAACGGTTTGGAATTGCGTTTTAACACCTTATTTTCTTTCATCAGTGTCCCCGAGGGCAATGTCACTAGTTCATCACTGACTTACTCTGACTTCCACAAGTGATTTTAGGTTTCACTGCTGACACTTCTAGGTAAAAGTACAGGACAAAATGAGGAATTTCTAGGGAATCATACTAAGAATTACCAAATTACACATTGCCCTAGGAATTCCTCATACACAGTTCTAATGATTCTAATCAGAATCCCAGTTAATTCCACATCCCCTGAGATAATGGGATAATCGACATTATTGACTTCAGGGGTGTTGAATTAACAGGGCTGCGTAGAGGCACTCATAATGAGGCCCGTACTACAACTTCTCTTTTTGCATATCAATGCCTTTGAAAAGAATGAATCTAGCATTGCATCATGCAGCTTTCTTTCATTCTGGTATTGTATCATATTGCACTATAACAAATGCAAAATTGTCTTATCAGGGTACATCAAATCCATGAAAAACAGAATCATAAGACCCAAAGAGCTACAGGCATGTCCCTCCTTGACATAATGTAGTGAAATCCACATCCAGGTTTAGGACAATTTGCCCTATGAATTATCTAATAGAAAATAGAAGCAATCTTACTTTACGTGCCAGAAATGTGGCACTTCATTGTTCCCCCCACCCCCAAACCTAAGAACAACAGAAGAAAATATTTTTCATTTCCCAAAGGCATTAAACTAATGCTATATGGAGACAATAGTGCCATTAGAGGGATGGACCAGGAAACAAACAACAGTGTGCTCTAATATGATATGAGCACCAGGGGGATGTTTTTTGGGAGGAATATATGCAGGTACAGTATATAGCATCTGAAAAATGTTTCACTAGAATGAATGTGACAAACTAGGAATTTCAAAGGAATATTTCCAGCCAAAATATAATGGACTTTCAAATTTCTTCTTGAAGATGACATTGAAACACACTTAGCAGCAGCACTAGAGAAGCATTACAGAAAAAGACCCAGTACCTGTGCATTTCTCCACTGTAAAACATTTCTTAAACTATGTGTGTGCGCAGCTATATATAACCCCACCCTTGCATGTAATAACAAGATGACTAAGCCCTCTTCTCAGAGCAAAGATCTTACCCTTGAACAACTGTGAAACAAATAGAAAATTAGCAAATACAAAGGCATGCATTTGCCCCTTAGGCGGAATAGAAGCCAACTGCTATCTTTTGTTCCAATGCCCCTGGTATATGAATAATATTAAGAATGTATACCCTAGTAAAAGGGCTGTTCTCTTTAAATTTTTCTTTATCTTCTTCAAATTCTCCTTAGATCTTCTAACTATCTGACAAGAATCTGAAGAAGATAAAGAAAAAATTATCAATCTACTGTCATATCAGAACAACAGAGTAATTAGACAAGTGTCTCCTTTTCTGATTAAAGAGATCAGAATGAGGGACTAAGAGTCACAACATAAACAGACCAGCAACAGGTAGTCGCTGTTATAACAGATCAAGCCAGGTGTTAGAATATCCTAGTCAGAAATATTGTATGATATACATATTGTTTCTTAAATACTGTTTATAAAAATATAATCCAGTTTGGTCTAGGTCTCTATTATTAACTCCAATTGGATGATGTTTCTCTATGTATTTATATGGTATTTCTAAAGGGAAACCTAGCCAAAACAAAGCAGAGCAATGTACATGGTTAAATACAAGCTTAATGTCAACAAGTAATAGGAGAGGAAGCAGGGTTGTGGATGGGTAATGCATTGTGATGTAGTGATCTCTAAAGCGGTCAGTCTTTATCTCTTTCCTAAATTGGAGCAACGCTGGGGTGGTCCTTATGGATATGGAAATGATGTTCGAGATCCTGGGTGCATATATAGAAAAGGCCTGTCGTATTGTTTCTTCTTTTTTTACACTTTTTAGTCTGCAGTCTTATGGTGTTCTGGCTGTGGATGTGCCAGGGACCACCAAAGATAGTGAGCTTGTCTGCAAGATAAGCAGTGGTGCTGGTTGTCATGGCTTTGAAAATTATGTAGATGTTTTTGAGAGTGGTGTGGGTTGGCAAGGCAAGCCAATGGAGTTTCATCAAGATGGGATGAGGTAATCATATTATTTCAGGCCATGGATGGATATGCTGGGGCATGTATGTTACCCCTAGCAGGTCCCAGTGTTGAGTTTGGGAGCCCATGGTAGGGAATTACCACCATCCAGATGAAAGTCTATGATAGACTGAACAGCAGTTCTGAGCTTGCTGTCTGGAAGAAATGGTTTGACAGAATAAAGTGGTGGTAGTAGTTTTTTGGAAATGTGTTCCTTGAGCATGAGGTTGGTATCCAGGCTGACTCCAAGTCACTTGGCATTCAGTGAGAGATGGGGTTCGAAGTCATCAAGGTTCATGTCAATTAGCCATGTTTGTATTGACTCTTGTTTGTTGTTCTTGGTAAATAACAGGAATTCTGTCATGGTTGGATTGAACTTCAGGCAGCTTCTGGCCACCCAGGCCGGGATGATGTGCAAACCGTGTTTGAGGCGTTGGATGTCTGAAGCAAAGGAGACTTTCAAGTAGAGTTTGTATCATGGGCACATTGGTGAATCTTGATCCTGTCATTTGTGAATAGAGCACCAAGCTGTTCTATGTGAAGGTTGAAGATGACGGGAGACAGTATGTAAGCCTTGGGCACTCCATATAATATAGGGATCTTTGTATCCTTGAGGTCCCCGTGGTAACAAACAACTGTGAGTTTGAGAGGTCAGAGGAGAACCATTGAAGGACATTTCCGATGAATCTGTTTTGAGACTTGAGGGTACATATGAGGGTGAACGGTTGACTGTGTTGAAGACAGCTGAGATGTCCAGCAATATCAGGAGGCAGGGGTCATCTTCATCTGTGGTAAAGAGAGAGAGATGATCGTCTATGATGTGTAAGTTAGCAGTCAGCATGCTGCAACATGATCTGAAGCAAAACTGATGTTATCTTGGAGTAGAACATATACTGCTTTTTCAATGATCTCACTGATGAATGGAAGGTGAGTTATGGGCTGGCAGTTGGTGAGGCCATAAGGGTTTAGTGTAAGTTTCTTTATGAGTGGGAGGGTTTGGCCTTTCTTAAGAGTTTCTGGGAAGATTTCTTAAGTGAGTGAGAAATTGACAATAGTAAGTAGGGGTAAGAGAGCATCCTGACAGTGAGCTTTGATGAAAGACGATGGTAAGACATCACCTTCATAAGACGTGGATTTGAAGGAGTTGAGTATTGTCAGCCAGATCTAGGAGAGATAGGGCAGTGCATGTTTATAATTGCGGGATTCTACAGGAAGGAGTGGCTGTAAGAGGTGAATTTGTCAATGAGCTGCGGGTTTTCAGTATGTTTTCACTGAAGAGGTTGCTAGCATTTCACGTCTTGGTGGTGTGAGGAATAGGTGGGTAAGGCAGGAGATGGATGCAGTGCTTGATTGTCTTTAACAGTGTTCTGCTTTTGTTGGTGGCTTTATTTATGGTGATGGTATAGTAGTTTACTTTGGCTGATGTGATGAGCTGTTTTGTGTGTTGTGTGGAGTGACTTCAGTGTCAAGAGGTGCTAAGGATTTCTGTTTTTCTTCCATTTTCTTTCCTGTTTGCAGAAGGATCACTTGTTGTCCTCAAGGTCTATAGAATACCAGAGTGCTAAAGGCTTTGGGTTCAACTTGTATGTTGTAGTAGGGGCTTGGATGTTTACAAAGCTTTTTCAAAAACAACACTGGAAATATTTAGGGCAGACTCCACTTCATTCCCAAACCAGCACTGCACCAGGAGGCACATTTGCAGAGTGGTGGAGAAAGGGGGCATGGCCTCCGGCAACTTGTCAGTCTTTCTATTTTTTTAATTCGGGGAGAGGGGCACATGGCCCCTGTTCCCTGGACCAATTTCGGACCCAGGGATCCCATCCCCTGGGGAGAGGCCGGTTTAGAATGCGGGAGGGGGTCCGCGCAGCCCACCCGGGCAGATTTTGGCCCAGGGGACACCATCCCTGGGGGCATGGTTTAAAAAAAAATTAAATAAAAAGAAAGGGAGGAGGGTCGAGCGGCCCCCCTCCTGGCCGATTTGAGCTCCAGGGATCCCATATCCCTGGGCCTGGCCTTTTTCATCTTTTTTTTAAGTAATGGGAGGGGGCCACACGGCCCCCCTCCCAGGCCGATTTCACCCAGGGCCCGGCCTGTAGTGTGGGTGCCTTGGTTCCATCCAGGGCACCCACTTTATACAGTTGGGGACTACGTGGGAGTCTGAAGGCCCCTGCAGTCCCTGCCAGCTCTCCGCATCCTGGGGTAGACGGCATTGCTTTTGGACAGAGGGAGCTGCAGAACATGCAGATCCCTCTGTCTAAAAGCAATTCTGCTCCGCTTCTAGTAAGCAAGAGCATTTTTTCTACTCTTGCTTACTAGAAGCAGAGCGGAGTTTGCTATGGCACTCCCACCAAGCCATAGCAAACTGCAGTGTCTCAGGTGAGGGCACACTGGGACATTTTAGGAGCCACCCTCGGGGTGGGGGTCCCCAGGGCCAGCTATGGCTCCAGGAGATGGACTGTGTGCCCCCACCTTTCTTCATTTTGCCCCAGGGAGGTGATGGTTCCCGGGCTGCAGGGAGCCTGTACAACTACCCCGGACTCAATGTAAAAAAAGCCCCAGAGAGGTGGTGGTCCTCGGGGCTGCAGGGAGTCCATGCCGCCCCCCCACATTTTTTCAAATAAAAGCCCCAGGGAGGTGGTGGCCCCCGGGGCTGCGAGGGGTCAATGTGGGGCCACAACATTTCTTTAGCATGATGCCCTGAGGAGGTGGCAGTCCCTGAGGTTGGGTGGGTCTGAGAGGCCCCCCATTTAAAAAGAAATAAGCCCCAGGGAGGTGGCAGTCCCCGGGGCATCGGGGGGATTTCACACAGGCCTCCCCAGCATTAATGTTTAAAGAAGCCCAGGGGAGGTGGTGGTCCCCGGGACATAATAAGCCCCAGGAGGGGGAGCTCCTGCACCCCCCTCCTGTTTTAGCATAATGCCTCCCGGACTTCACCCACCCGGGGGCTGATAATTAACAAAGCGCAGAAGCCCGAGGTTTTTTTTTAAATTGCGGGATTCACATGCCCAGCATAACTCCTGCCAAAAATGTAAAAAAAAAAATTGGGGGCCCTGCAGGGTCCCTGAGGGACCCCCCCCCCCCAAGAGCCCTAGGGGTTCAGGGGGGTTATATCCTGCCCCCTTTTCTTTTCTTTTTACCTTTTTTTCCTGTGACTCAGTTCAACTAAGTCCCAAGATGGCTGGAAACACTTCCTGGTTTGAAGTGTTGGCAGCCAATCAGATCTCAGCACAAGATCCGAAGGGTTCATGGATCCTCCGCATCCCTAAATATTCAACTGGAAATTCCTTTAAATAACTCAGTGTTCGGGTTAATGGTTCCTCAGGAGCAATACCCTCAAAAGTCCCACCTACCAGCAGCTCCAATTCTGCGAGCTAAAATTCACCAGAAGCTCGGAGTGGCCAGATGAGGGGAAGGGTGGTACAGCAGGGAGGGCGATCTGGAACAAAAAATGGAACCACTTTAGATATAATCAGGATGAAACTTGTATGGGCATTAATCACATATCGCATATCATGTATGACTGTACAGGACTTGGTTAGTATCTTACCTGAAATGAAAGTTTTCACATACGTGTGTATGATTTCTTTGATTTGCCGGATATTGGTAATAACACGAACTTGACTACAAGGATTTCTCACATGTTGAACAAAAAGCCATTGATTATATCAACCAATGTTATGTTCTTTTATCCTTTGTTCTATAATTTAAAGAACTTTTATTTGCATAGTTCCAAACATTCTTATTTGCAGAGTGTACGAGAAACCAACCAGTAGTTTCTAGAGTGTCATTTGGTCTAAAGAGCCCTTTGTTACTGCTGATAAGCAGATGCGTTCTTTCCTTACAATGTAGAATGTAAAAACTCACCCTGGGCGTAAAATCCGCTCCGCTCGCGGAGTTTGCGTGTTTTTGCCAACTCCGCGTTCCACATAGAACGCAGAGTTACCGAAAAACTCCGCGCTCCACAACGGAGCGGAGTTTATTTTGTGTTTGCGTGCTCAAATGCGTTTTCGCGTGCACGGGAGCGACTTACCGGGATGCCTGCGTTCGCCGACGAGATTTCCTATCCGTTCGCAAGCACCACGAGATTTGGTAGCCGGCTGCATGGTCCTGCGAGAGTGTGCGATCGCGAACACATCATTTGGGCGTGCCATCGGACTTCCGGCGGACGTTTTGTGAAGATCGCGATGCCGAACACGCAGAATTTGCAATCTGGAGAAGAATATTTCTTGAGCAGCATCAAAACCTTCTCGAAATGATGATTTGGATTAATAAAACTCCTCAGATTGACATTTGGCTGTACTTTTTTGTGCAAGGAGATCTTTTTCTTTTTTTACTTTTTGTTTTAGGAAGGAAGTGCCCCAGAGTCTCCAACTTCCTGTTCCTGAGAACAAAGTCCTGGGCACACGTAATGAGGATAAAACACTGGTAGAAATGTCTCGTATTTGTATTTAAGTGGTCGACTCAGTGGATTAGTTAGAAAGTTTTAATGATGCAACAACAAAGAAATGACCAGCCGACACGTGTTTCGTCACAAAGCGGGAAATATTCCATGACTCTTCAGGGCTACTGAGGGTTTGAGAACGTCTCACTGTGACGTGTAGTGAAGGAGGTAAAATCCCTGGTGGGGTAGTAGACACTAATGAGCAGTGTATGCTGCTAGAATTAAAAAACGGGGTGGATGCAGTCGGGCGGGTACGCCGTATGTACAGGAAAGCAGGGTGCAGGAGGGACCATGTGTATACAGTCCAGTAACTGGAGGGTGCGGGAGGCGGGTACGCCGAACACCTCACGTCAGTCGAAGACTGAATTCAAAGACCGGGTCCGTGCAAGCTCCGGATGCGGAGCTTGCACGGACCCGACTCGACTGACGTGAGGTGTATGGCGTACCTGCCTCCCGCACCCTCCAGTTACTGGACTGTATACACACGGTCCCTCCTGCACCCTGCTTTCCTGTGCATACGGCATACCCGCCCGACTGCATCCACCCCGTTTTTGAATTCTAGCAGCATACACTGCTCATTGGTGTCTACTACCCCACCAGGGATTTTACCTCCTTCACTACACGTCACAGTGAGACGTTCTCAAACCCTCAGTAGCCCTGAAGAGTCACAGGATATTTCCCGCTTTGTGACGAAACACGTGTCGGCTGGTCATTTCTTTGTTGTTGCATCATTAAAACTTTCTAACTAATCCACTGGTGGCGACCACTTAAATACAAATACGAGACATTTCTACCAGTGTTTTATCCTCATTACGTGTGCCCAGGACTTTGTTCTCATTTACTGGAGTGGGTTTCACGACCCACACATCCACGGGGGTTACAGGGTATTTCCCCCGACCTGGCAGCACCGTGCTTACTCTCCTCATCTCATACATTACGCATATCAGCCTGAGCGCCAAGCTTCCTGTCTTACTAAAAACCCTACATCGAGATAACTTCCTGTTCCTGTCCAGCAGGCTCCTCCCAGTGCTTTGTCCATCTCCTGTTCACTTTTCATTTGGATTTGGAGCTGGAAGAATCACTCTTTGTGTCTGCTGCATCATATATTATTGGATTTGAGGACTTTTGGATTTGAGATTTCACAAGTAAGTTGGAAAATTGGTGTTGTTTGGTTGATTGGGGCATTGCACCTAAATTCTTTTGTACTTTTCACCGTTTTTTTTAAATTTATTGTTGTGGCCTGGGTGGCCTGTAGTTTCAGTAGGGGCCTAGTTCGTTGTTTCTTTGTATGTAATTTTTCTACTAGTTTTCTTTTATAAAGGAAACATGTTGCAAAGTTCACTACATTTTCTTCAACTTTTGCAATCAGTTTGCAATATTTATTTAATTCACTAGCCCAGTAGTCTGCCAATAGGTCTTTCAGCCAGTAGGCCCAGAGCTACTCATGGGTGCATCAAACAACTGTTTCTGTGGTGTCTGTTAAATTTAAACATCATTTAGGGCATGGATGGCATTGGATTGAATTGCAAAATGTGTTTTTTGGGGGGTATTTCACTTTTTTTGTGTGTGTTAAATAAATGCCTTTGTTGGATGTGTGTGGTGAGGTTGTTGTATAACTTGCAAACCTTTTTAGCCCTGTGGATTTTTGTTTTTGCATTGTTGCATTAAAGCTGTGTTGTTTAGCACGCCTCCTTTGTCTGGCCAAATAGGCCTGCTTGAGTTCATTGTTTTACGGGCCTCCTGCTTGTTGTGACTGTGAGTGACCATGTGGCTGGTGGCCATTTTGTGGTGGTAGTTAGTGTGCTGCTTTTGCCATATGCCCGCATGTCTTTCCTTTGTTCTTCTTGGCTTACTGCTTCTTGTTGTTGTGGCCTGGTTATGTTTCTGTTGGCCATTTTGTGAAGGCAGCCAGTGTGCTTTTGTTTTGCCATAGGCCTGCATTGTCTGTCTTCCCTTTCTTGTTGTTGTGGTGGCCTGGCCATGTGGCTGGTGGCCATTTTGTGAAGGCAGCCAGTGTGCTTTTGCCATAGGCCTGCATTGTCTGTCTTCCCTTTCTTGTTTTTGTGGTGGCCTGGCCATGTGGCTTGCAGCCATTTTGTGAAGACAGCCAGTGTGCTTTTGCCATAGGCCTGCATTGTCTGTCTTCCCTTTCTTGTTGTTGTGGTGGTCTGGCCATGTGGCTGGCGGCCATTTTGTGAAGGCAGCCAGTGTGCTTCTGCATTAGGCCTGCAAGCCTTCTTTGTGGTGGCCATGCCTGTTGATTTGCATGCAATTTTTTCTTCTGTTACCCAGCAAAAAATGCAGCACAGTTCACTACATTTTCTAATACATTTGAAATACTATTGATTTGAAAAAATTCACTATGTACCCTAGTCTGGCAATGGGTTTCCCAACTAATAGGCTACTCATGGGTGCATGAAACAACTGTTTCTGTGGTTTCTGTTGAATTTAAACATCATTTAGGGCATGGATGGCATTGGATTGAATTGCAAAATGTGTTTTTGGGGGTATTTCACTTTTTTGTGTGTGTTAAATAAATGCCTTTGTTGGATGTGTGTGGTGTTGTTGTTGTGTAACTTGCAAACCTTTTTTAGCCCTGTGGATTTTCGTTTTTGCATTGTTGCATTAAAGCTGTGTTTTTTAGCACGCCTCTTTTGTCTGGCCATATAGGCCTGCTTGAGTTCATTGTTTTATAGGCCTCCTGCTTGTGGTGGCCATTTTTAGTGGTGGTAGTTAGTGTGCTGCTTTTGCCGTAGGCCTGCATGTCTTTCCTTTGTTCCTCTTGGCTTACTGCTTCCATCCCCATTGCCAGCTGCAGCTTCATGAATGCTGCATCCCACGTGATGCACAATGCCAAACAGGTTCCATTACATTTTTATTTTTGTTTTTGTTGTTCTTCTTTCCTATCCTTCTTCCTGAGTGTAGACAGTACACCATGAAAGCCCTTGTTGTCAAAGTCTCACAAATGGCTGTACTTTAATAACTGAACCGAGTTAATAAAATGTAATAATATTAATAATAACACTAACAAGTGTGACCACACACTAAGTTATAATTTTGTTTGTATGTACTAGTAGTAATTGAAACACAACAACAAATGCCACGTTTCACTGATGTTCTTCTGGCTTCTTTGCTTTTAGGTGCACAAAAGACTGAGGAGGAGGTGTCATCATCACCCGTTGTACTGCCAGACAGAAGTCCTGCTGCGCATGACGTCACGTGACTTGTGACCACAGACAGACATCTCTTCAACTTGTGTCACTGCGTGCTGCTGACATCTGAAGAAGATGGCCCCAAAGAAATGTACCAGGTCCTCCAGTACCAAGAAGGTTGCCAGTGAGAAGAAGGAACTGCCACTTACCAAGACTGGTGTGCCACCCAAGATATTTTTTGGGAAACAAAAAACTGCGCCTGCAGCAGCGGTGTCCAGGAAGCAAGCTGGGAGCAGCACCCCTGCATCAGTGGACCCATCCCTTAAACCTAGGCCCAAGCCCATGTCTGTCGCAGAGGCAGCCAGTCTAATCATGACAACGCCGGCGAGCAGTGATGTTGAAATTGACTTATCGTTATCGCAAAGTAGTACCCAATCAACGCAGGAAACTCAGATAAGTAGACAACAACAGCCGCAACCACTGCCCACAATAGTAGTTGTTCCTCATGAAGTAGGGGCAGTTCAGGAGATAGAGCTTCCTGCAGAGGAAGAAGAGCAAGCCACTCTTTCAGAAGATCCATTGTCTTCCAGATCCCCAGGAAGGAACAGGAGGGTTAGTCCATCGAGTTCTTCTTCAAGCCCCCCCTTCTGATGATCGAGATGCCAATTGGATGCTACCACCTCAGTCTGAGAGTGAGACACGCCACAAGAGAAGGCTAGGGAAAAGGAAGGTTCCAGAAAACCTTAGAGTTATGGAGGGAGATGTAGAAGAGGAGGATGATGACGAGTCAGTCATCATGGACATTAGTGCCGCCCCAGTGGAGAACGACATTACCCCATCCCAAATTGCTGTGAGGGATGTGGCACGGATACCACCAACACAGAGAACACCAACACCACCTGCAGCTTCCATACTTGCATTTGCAAAGGCCCGGCAGCGACCTACATCCAGCACAACCACCTCAATAGAAGTAGGTACTGCGTCTGCAGAGAGTCAAACTCCACCATGCCCACCTTCCAGTTCATCCGGCATTGCAAATGGCACCTCCAGCAGCACCAGAAAGTTCACCTCCCCAGTTTGGGACTTCTTTTCGGTTAGCAGTAAGGAGGAGAACGTTGCTATATGCTCCATTTGTGGACAAGGTGTTAGTCAGAGTAAGCTTTGTACAAACTATGGTACCGGAGGCCAAACAACCCACCTGAATAAACACCACTTGATCCAGTGGGAGGCGCACCTTAAAGGCCAAAAAACTGCACCCACTGCTTTTGTTGGTGATGAAGAAGTAGAAGATACGATTGCGGTGGAAGGTGAACAAGAGGGAGACATTTTCTCTGGAACACAAAGTAGCCCTGTCCCCAGCAGTGCAGTGGTACCGCCCACATCCTCATCAGCCTCAGCAACATCTCAGTGGCACAAGAGTAAGAGTCAGGCTGAGACACTAAGGCAAGAGAGTACTGCAACGAAAAAATGTGCTGGGTTGAGCCTAACAACATCTGGCGCCAAGAAGTCACCTGCATCAGTGGCACCAGAAAAGAAAAAAATCCAGCCTACCATTCTCAGCATGTTTAGGTCAGAGGGGCAGCACGAATGCAACCACCCAACGGCACGTTTGTACTTGGAGCTTGGATATTTTCGCTGCGGCCCTGCCGCGAGAGACGCACCACCTCATTATGATTGGGGGCCACGCGCTTGGTATGCAACCAAGCGCATTCAGTGGGAAGGCAACAAACAGGAATAATGACTGCGCTGCAAACCGAGGTCCATTGGAGGACTTCTAATTGGGACACAGCAAGATTAAAGTGCATCCATTCAGGACTTAATAATGGACACACACTACAATGTCCATCAGGCTGTGCATTTTACTCATTTGAGCAGCCCACCAGAGGGCGTTTAAATATGTGGGTGTGTCAGTAAGCACAATTGGTCATGCTGAGCCTCTGAGGAAAGAGCGAAGAGCTCTGAAATGCATCAAGCTGTATTCGGCACCCTGGCTCTGATTGTGATTGGAATGCTGTGCAGTTTTTACCTCATAAAATGCCTTGCAGAAAGTTTCCTTCCGAGTGCCGTCTCTGCTTGAGTTCAACTTGGAGCTTGGATATGTTCGCCGCGGCCCTGCCGCGAGAGACGCACCACCTCATTATGATTGGGAGCCACGCGCTTGGTATGCAACCAAGCGCATTTAGTGGGAAGGCAACTCACAGGATTAATGACTGCGCTGCAAACCGAGGTCCATTGGAGGACTTCTAATTGGGACACAGCAAGATTAAAGTGCATCCATTCAGGACTTAATAATAGACACACACTACAATGTCCATCAGGCTGTGCGTTTTACTCATTTGAGCAGCCCACCAGAGGGCGTTTAATTATGTGGGTGTGTCAGTAAGCACAATTGGTCATGCCAAGCCTCTGAGGAAAGAGCGAAGAGCTCTGAAACGCGTCAGGCTGTATTCAGCACCCTGGCTGTGATTGTGATTGGAATGCTGTGCAGTTTTGACCTCATTAAATGCCTTGCAGAAAGTTTCCTTCCGAGTGCGTCTCTGCTTGAGGGCAACTTGGAGCTTGGATATTTTCGCGGCGGCCCTGCCGTGAGAGACGCACCACCTCATTATGATTGGGGGCCACGCGCTTGGTATGCAACCAAGCGTATTTAGTGGGAAGGCAACTCACAGGATTAATGACTGCGCTGCAAACTGAGGTCAATTGGAGGACTTCTACTTGGGACACAGCAAGATTAAAGTGCATCCATTCAGGACTTAATAATGGACACACACTACAATGTCCATAAGGCTGTGCGTTTTACTCATTTGAGCAGCCCACCAGAGGGCGTTTAAATATGTGGGTGTGTCAGTAAGCACAATTGGTCATGCCGAGCCTCTGAGGAAAGAGCGAAGAGCTCTGAAACGCGTCAGGCTGTATTCGGCACCCTGGCTGTGATTGTGATTGGAATGCTTTGCAGTTTTTACCTCATTAAATGCCTTGCAGAAAGTTTCCTTCTGAGTGACGTCTCTGCTTGAGTTCAACTTGGAGCTTGGATATGTTCGCCACGGCCCTGCCGCGAGAGACTCACCATCTGATTATGATTGGGAGCCACGCGCTTGGTATGCAACCAAGCACATTTAGTGGGAAGGCAACTCACAGGATTAATGACTGCGCTGCAAACCGAGGTCCATTGGAGGACTTCTAATTGGGACACAGCAAGATTAAAGTGCATCCATTCAGGACTTAATAATAGATACACACTACAATGTCCATCAGGCTGTGCGTTTTACTCAATTGAGCAGCCCACCAGAGGGCGTTTAATTATGTGGGTGTGTCAGTAAGCACAATTGGTCATGCCGAGCCTCTGAGGAAAGAGCGAAGAGCTCTGAAACGCGTCAAGCTGTATTTAGCACCCTGGCTGTGATTGTGATTGGAATGCTGTGCAGTTTTGACCTCATTAAATGCCTTGCAGCAAGTTTACTTCCGAGTGCGTCTCTGCTTGAGGGCAACTTGGAGCTTGGATATTTTCGCGGCGGCCCTGCCGTGAGAGACGCACCACCTCATTATGATTGGGGGCCACGCGCTTGGTATGCAACCAAGCGTATTTAGTGGGAAGGCAACTCACAGGATTAATGACTGCGCTGCAAACTGAGGTCCATTGGAGGACTTCTACTTGGGACACAGCAAGATTAAAGTGCATCCATTCAGGACTTAATAATGGACACACACTACAATGTCCATAAGGCTGTGCGTTTTACTCATTTGAGCAGCCCACCAGAGGGCGTTTAAATATGTTGGTGTGTCAGTAAGCACAATTGGTCATGCCGAGCCTCTGAGGAAAGAGCGAAGAGCTCTGAAACGTGTCAGGCTGTATTCGGCACCCTGGCTGTGATTGGAATGCTTTGCAGTTTTTACCTCATTAAATGCCTTGTAGCAAGTTTCCTTCCGAGTGCGTCTCTGCTTGAGGGCAACTTGGAGCTTGGATATTTTCACGGCGGCCCTGCCGTGAGAGACGCACCACCTCATTATGATTGGGGGCCACGCGCTTGGTATGCAACCAAGCGCATTTAGTGGGAAGGCAACTCACAGGATTAATGACTGTGCTGCAAATCGAGGTCCATTGGAGGACTTCTAATTGGGACACAGCAAGATTAAAGTGCATTCATTCAGGACTTAATAACGGACACACACTACAATGTCCATCAGGCTGTGCATTTTACTCATTTGAGCAGCCCACCAGAGGGCGATTAAATATGTGGGTGTGTCAGTAAGCACAATTGGTCATGCCAAGCCTCTGAGGAAAGAGCAAAGAGCACTGAAACGCGTCAGGCTGTATTCGGCACCCTGGCTGTGATTGTGATTGGAATGCTGTGCAGTTTTTACCTCATTAAACATTAAATGCCTTGCAGCAAGTTTCCTTCCGAGTTCATCTCTGCTTGAGGGCAACTTGGAGCTTGGATATTTTTGCTGCGGCCCTGCCGCGAGAGACGCACCACCTCATTATGATTGGGGGCCACGCGCTTGGTATGCAACCAAGCGCATTTAGTTGGAAGGCAACTTACAGGATTAATGACTGTGCTGCAAACCGAGGTCCATTGGAGGACTTCTAATTGGGACACAGCAAGATTAAAGTGCATCCATTCAGGACTTAATAATGGACACACACTACAATGTCCATCAGGCTGTGCGTTTTACTCATTTGAGCAGCCCACCAGAGGGAGTTTAAATATGCGGGTGTGTCAGTAAGCACAATTGGTCATGCCGAGCATCTGAGGAAAGAGCGAAGAGCACTGAAACCTGTCAGGCTGTATTCAGCACCCTGGCTGTGATTGTGATTGGAATGCTGTGCAGTTTTTACCTCATTAAATGCCTTGCAGCAAGTTTCCTTCCGAGTGCGTCTCTGCTTGAGGGCAACTTGGAGCTTGGATATTTTCGCTGCGGCCCTGCCGCGAGAGATGCACCACCTCATTATGATTGGGGGCCACGCGCTTGGTATGCAACAAAGCGCATTTAGTGGGAAGGCAACTCACAGGGTTAATGACTGCGTTGCAAACCAAGGTCCATTGGAGGACTTCTAATTGGGACACAGCAAGATTAAAGTGCATCCATTCAGGACTTAATATTGGACACACACTACAATGTCCATCAAGCTGTGTGGTTTACTCATTTGAGCAGCCCACCAGAGGGCGTTTAAATATGTGGGTGTGTCAGTAAGCACAATTGGTCATGCCGAGCCTCTGAGGAAAGTGCGAAGAGCTCTGAAACGCGTCAGGCTGTATTTGGCACCCTGGCTGTGATTGTGATTGGAATGCTGTGCAGTTTTTACCTCATTAAATGCCTTGCAGCAAGTTTCCTTCCGAGTGCGTCTCTGCTTGAGGGCAACTTGGAGCTTGGATATTTTCGCGGCGGCCCTGCCGCGAGAGATGCACCACCTCATTATGATTGGGGGCTACGTGCTTGGTATGCAACAATGCGCATTTAGTGGGAAGGCAACTCACAGGATTAATGACTGCGTTGCAAACCGAGGTCCATTGGAGGACATCTAATTGGGACACAGCAAGATTAAAGTGCATCCATTCAGGACTTAATAATGGACACACACTACAATGTCCATCAAGCTGTGTGTTTTACTCATTTGAGCAGCCTACCAAAAATACCTTGCAGCAAGTTTCCTTCCGAGTGCGTCTCTGCTTGAGGGCAACTTGGAGCTTGGATATATATATATATATATATATATATATATATATATATATATATATATATATATATATATATATATCTTTCGCATTCACTCCAGATACTCTTCCAGAAAAAACGAGCGTAGACCCTTCGAAACGCGTCAGGCATCCATGCAAATTGAACTGCTTAAAGTTACCGTTGTGCCGGCGGATTGTATACCATAAAGGCTCTTCATGAGCATGTTGCCATTCGAGTGCTCCTTGTACGTTGGGTACTTTGGAGCTTGGATAAACACGCGGCACACCCTGCCACGAAGGAGCACCACCCCAGGATGTGGGGGCCACGCGGTCTGTTATCGAGCAGGCCGACTTCGTGGGGCAGCAACGGATTTAGCATTTCCACTGGCACACCGAGGCCCATCTGGGGGCTATGAATGTTACAGCAGCAACATTGCGCGCTCCCTCTGGAGACAAAGGACACTACAAGGCCCATAATGCTCTGCTAGTCGCGGCAGAGCGTCCCATCCAGGGCATGCATTGGAGCATTTAAATGATGAGGGCAGTGTCCTATGCGCCTTCAATTGCCAAAACCTCTGAAGAGAAGTGGGGACACTTCAAAACGCGTCAGGCATCCATGGCAAATTGAACCGCTTAAAGAGACCGCTGTGCCGGCGGATTGTATACCATAAAGGCTCTTCATGAGCATGTTGCCGTTCGAGTGCTCCTTGTACGTTGGGTACTTTGGAGCTTGGATAAACACGCGGCACACCCTGCCGCGAAGGAGCACCACCCCAGGATGTGGGGGCCACGCGGTCTGTTATCGAGCAGGCCGACTTCTTGGGGCAGCAACGGATTTAGCATTTCCACCGGCACACCGAGGCCCATCTGGGTGCTATGAATGTTATAGCAGCAACATTGCGCTCTCCATCTGGAGACAAAGGACACTACAAGGCCCATAATGCTCTGCTAGTCGCGGCAGAGCGTCCCATCCAGGTCATGCATTGGAGAATTTAAATGATGAGGGCGGTGTCCTATGCGCCTTCAATTGCCAAAGCCTCTGAAGAGAAGTGGGGACACTTTGAAATGCGTCAGGCATCCATGACAAATTGAACTGCTTAAAGTTACCATTGTGCCGGCGGATTGTATACCATAAAGGCTCTTCATGAGCATTTGCTGTTCGAGTGCTCCTTGTACGTTGGGTACTTTGGAGCTTGGATATATATATATATATATATATATATATATATATATATATATATATATATATATATATATATATATATATATATATATTCACTGAAAAAACCATAGGTTTCAGGGACGTTATAGTTACAAATTAGCATTTAAAAAACCTTTGAAATTCACTGAAAAAACCCTAGGTTTTAGGGACAGTTATAGTTAGTTGGACATTGCACTCGTACAAAACCCGTGAAATTCCCCCGTTATAGTTAGTCCAGCTAACTATAACTCGCGCCCCCGCAATGCACTGCTGATGACGTCACATATTACATCACTCATGACATGGTCAGTGACATCACTGATGACATCACTGATGACATCTCAAATGACATCACTGATGACATCACTGATGACATCATCCAGTGACTGTGTGTTTCTGTAAAGTTTATATATTTTTAATATATATAGGAAAAGACGTATTGAAGAATGAGTGGGTGTGTAAGTGTCTGTATGGATGATTTAGTAGGTGCGTGACTGACTCTATAAGTGAGTGATTTAACGTATCTTACTGAATGCATGGGTTAGTGACTAAACTGGGTGAATGTCTGTATCCGTCTGTCTGTTGCTGTGTAAGTGGCTGCATGTGTTTGTGAATAGCTACATGAGTGTCTATATGAGTTATTGAATGCTTGTCTGAGTATCTGTATGGGTGCCTGAGTGTTTGTGTGGGAGGGGTGTGTGCGACTCTGTGCATAGATGTGTGAGTGGGTGATTCACTTGGTGGATGGTTTCAAGAGTGCAACTGTGATAGACTGTATGGGTGGGTAAGTGTGTGTAAGAGTGTGTTAGTGAGTGAATGTATGTCCCAGTGGTACATGTGTGAGTAACTACATATGTGAAAGGCAGTATATATGTGTGTTGGAGTATATAAATAGCTATAAGCGAGAGTGAGTGATTGTGATAGTGGCTGTATGGATGAGTGTGTGCTTGTATCAGTGATTGTATAAGAGCGTAAGAATGTGCTACTATTTGTATGAGTAAGTGAGCTGGTGTGTGTATAACTGTATAGGTGAGTAAATGGTAGTGTGTTTAATTATTTGCATGACTGACTAGGTGTGTGAGTACCTCTATGGATGAGTGGCGGTGTTTGAGTGTCTATATAGGAGTATGAGTGCATATGATAGTCCTGTACTGAGTGACCGTAAGTATGAGTGACTGTACGGGTGAGTGAGTGGATGTGTGCGTAGACCTAAGAATCAGTGAGTGGGTATGTAGTTATTGGTGTTGGAGTGTCTATGGGTTTGCGAATGGCAGTCTGTAATTTAGAGTGGGTGTATCAAAGGTTATATTAGGGTGTGAGGAGGTGCATCAGATTATCACGTGGATGATGTCATCAGTGATGTCATTTGAGATGTCATCAGTGATGTCATCAGTGATGTCACTGACCATGTCATGAGTGATGTAATATGTGACGTCATCAGCAGTGCATTGCGGGGCGCGAGTTATAGTTAGCTGGACTAACTATAACGGGGGAATTTCACGGGTTTTGTACGAGTGCAATGTCCAACTAACTATAACTGTCCCTAAAACCTATGGTTTTTTCAGTGAATTTCAAAGGTTTTTTAAATGCTAATTTGTAACTATAACGTCCCTGAAACCTATGGTTTTTTCAGTGAATTTCAAAGGTTTTTTAAATGCTAATTTGTAACTATAACATGTCTGAAACCTACAGTTTTTTCAGTGAATTTCAAAGGTTTTGTAAATGACAATTTTTAAATGTATTAATTGTTATATAAATTTTTTTCATACTGATTTCCAAATTTTTTAGAAACAATTTTTTTTTACATATTTTATTTTTTAAATTACATTGTAATTACATTATACATTACATTACAAAAAATACTTTCTCAGAATGAATTACTTTAGTTTAATTACTTTGCACATAGGCAATAGACTTTTAAGTACAGTAGTTACAGTTGTTGCAATGGGCAACACATTTTCAAACACAATGCAACATTCAGCTCAATGTGAATTTCTAGTTAAATGCAATTAGTTACTTTATGGATTACTTTTCTAACCACATTACTGGATCCTAGATTCAGTCCTGGGACATCTCCTGTAAACAGTTGAGTAAAAGCGTTTTGGTTACAGTCGTGATTTTTAAGGAATATTATTGTACTTTAAAAGTTCACACTTAGAAACTTTTTCTCATAGAATCACCAATGTTATCCTATGGAAGGAAATTCAATTAGAAGTTAAAAACTGTTATCGTTACTTTTTCTTACTCAGTGTTGGATCCTGGATCCAGCACTGGTGCATCTCCTGCAAACAGTTGAAAGAATGCGTTTAAGTCATACAGGCGATTTTTTAGGAATATTTGTAGTTTGTGAAAATCGACACTTTGAAACTTTTCTGCTGAAAACCAGACAATGGATTCCTATGGAAGGAAATTCAAGTTACTGGTAAGTACGGTTAAAATTACTTTTCAGGATCAGTACTGGGCTGAAAGATGCAGCACTGAGGTCTCTCCTGATAACAGGTGAGTAAATCGGAATTCGTATTTCGGCTGATTTTAGAGGAATATTTTAAAGTTCCAAAACTCCACACTTAGAAGAATTTCCAAGTGAAACCAGTCAATGTTAGCCTATGGAAGGAAATTCAAGTTACTGGTAAGTACGGTTAAAATTACTTTTCAGGACCAGTACTGGGCTGAAAGATGCAGCACTGAGGTCTCTCCTGATAACAGGTGAGTAAATCAGAATTCGGATTTCGGCTGATTTTAGAGGAATATTTGTATGTTTCAAAAATCAACACTTAGAAACCTTTTCAGCAAAAAGCAGGCAATGATATCCTATGGAAGGAAATTCAAGTTACTGGTAAGTACGGTTAAAATTACTTTTGAGGATCAGTACTGGGCTGAAAGATGCAGCACTGAGGTCTCTCCTGATAACAGGTGAGTAAATCGGAATTCGTATTTCGGCTGATTTTAGAGGAATATTTTAAAGTTCCAAAACTCCACACTTAGAAGAATTTCCAAGTGAAACCAGTCAATGTTAGCCTATGAAGGAAATTCAAGTTACCGGTAAGTACGGTTAAAATTACTTTTGAGGATCAGTACTGGGCTGAAAGATGCAGCACTGAGGTCTCTCCTGATAACAGGTGAGTAAATCGGAATTCGTATTTCGGCTGATTTTAGAGGAATATTTTAAAGTTCCAAAACTCCACACTTAGAAGAATTTCCAAGTGAAACCAGTCAATGTTAGCCTATGAAGGAAATTCAAGTTACTGGTAAGTACGGTTAAAATTACTTTTCAGGATCAGTACTGGGCTGAAAGATGCAGCACTGAGGTCTCTCCTGATAACAGGTGAGTAAATCAGAATTCGGATTTCGGCTGATTTTAGAGGAATATTTGCACAATGGTGAAGGGAGGGGCGGGGCCTGAGGTGACATCTGTGCAAACGCGCCCCGTGGCGCGTTTTAAGTTGGGGGATTAAGTCCCCTTGAATCATGAGGGTCCCTACGGGCCAACTAGCCCACCAGGAACCTCCAGTATGCGCCAGGGGGCTGCGTTGCAGAGACATGTACAGAGGCCACACCCCTTTTACACCTCTCTGCAACGCAGCTCTGTGGCGCTTTCTGGACGTACCTGTTGGGCTAGTTGGCCCCCAGGGACCCTCAGGATTGAAGGGGATTTAATTCCCCATCTTAAAACGCGCCACGGGGCCTGTTTGCACACATGTCACCTGAGCCCCGCCCCTCCCTTCACCACTGTGCAAACGCGCCCCGTGGCGCGTTTTAAGTCGGGGATTAACTCCCCTTGAATCCTGAGGGTCCCTGGGGTGCAACTAGCCCACCATATACCTCCATTAAGCGCCACAGAGCTGCGTTGCAGAGAGGTGTAAAAAGGGGCGTGGCCTCTGTACACCTCTCTGCAAGGCAGCCCCTGGCGCATACTGGAGGTTCCTGGTGGGCTAGTTGGCCCCAGGGACCCCAGTATTCAAGGGGAATTGCTTCCCTCTCTGCAAACGCGCCAGGGGCGCGTTTGCAGAGTGGTGAAGGAAGGGGCGGGGCCTGCGGGCCCGATCGTTTTTTTGTTGTTCCCCCTGAAGGGGGGCTGTGTGGCCCCCTTCCTTTTTCCTACTTTTAGGCCCTGGGGACCCCATCCCCCAGGGCCTTACCCCTTTTTTATTTAATTAAAATAAAATAAAAAAAAACGGGAAGGGGGCCGCGTGGCCCCCTTCCCTGGGCCTGTATTGGCCCCGGGGACCCCATCCCCCGGGGCATGGCCTCTTTTTTTATAATTTGGAGGGGGGCTGCGTGGCCCCCCTCCTCAGGCCATTTAAGGCCCCGGGGACCCCATCCCCGGGGCCGGCCTTGCCTTACTTTAATTTTTTAATTTATTTATTCACTTTGGGGAGGGGGCTGCGTGGCCCCCTCCGTGGCCACTTATGGCCCCGGGGACCCCATCCCCCGGGGCCTGGCCTCTCGTTGGGGACTGTGGGGGGTCCCCAAACCCCCCACAGTCCCGCCGGCTCCCCGTGTCCTACGGGAGCCGGCATTGCTTTACACATGGGGAGCAGCTAACATGCTGCTCCCCATGTGGAAAGCAATCGGCTTGGATATTGGAAGAGAGAGCAGGTTTCCTGCTCTCTCTTCCAATATCCAAAGCAAGTTTGCAATGACAGGACGGGAGCCGCGAGGCTCCCGTCCTGTCATAGCAAACAGCAGTGTCCCGGGGGTAGGCACCCCGGGACACTGCAGGAGCCGGCCCTGGGGGTGGCGGTCCCCAGGGCCATCAAGGGCTCCAGGAGGGGGGCCGCGCGGCCCTCCTCCCTACATTGTGCACAGCCCCGGGGAGGTGGTGGTCCCCGGGGCTTGGGGGTCCAAAACGGACCCCCATTGTAATTTTTCTTAGTGCCCCGGGAGGTGGTGGTCCCCGGGGCGTGTGGGGGCTGGAGCCCCCACACAGGTTTTAATAATAAAAAAAGAAGCCCCGGGGAGGTGGTGGTCCCCGGGGCTGCGGGAGGGCTCAGAGCCCTCCCGCACCATTCTATGATAAAGCCCCGGGGGTGGTGGTCCCCGGGGCTTGGGGGCCCTTAGAGGCCCCCACACATACAATAACCCCCCCCCAGCATGCCCCCGGGACTTGGCCCACCCGGGGGCCAATTAACATCGAAGCGCGGGAGACCACGCTTCGATTTTTTTTTTTTCGGCAGGGTTCGCGCTCCCTGAGCGCATCCTGCCGATTTTTAAAAAAAAAAATTTTTTTTTTTGCCCAGGGGGTCCTTGTGGGACCCCCTGAGCAGACCTAGGGGGTCAGGGTGTTTCTACCCTGCCCCCTTTGTGCGCTTTGCGCACTTGCTTTCTGTCCCTCGGTTCTACCGAGGGACAAAATGGCTGCCAACACTTCCTGATTTGGAGTGTTGACAGCCAATTAACATGACAGCTCGTGCTCGGGAGGCGATCCGCGGCCCTAGATATATCTATCTTTTTACTTTTGATTTTCTCAGCAACTACTGAACGGATTTACACCATTTAACAAAAGGGTTCTTTCTGAACCAAGAACTACCTCTTTGCCAAATTTGGTGTAATTCCGTTCAGCAGTTCGGGCTGTAGCCGTGTCTAAAGTTTCCTATGGAAAATTGCATGGGGAAAACGCGTTTTGGGACCCCCCTTTTTCTCGGCCCCCGCTTGACGAATCCCCCGAGACTTTCAGGGTAGGAGCGGACCGGAGCGGGCCACAAAGTTTGAAAATTTTGCGAAGATACGTCAACCGGCAAGAGAGTTATTTCAAATAGAATGTCGCGGATTTCCTATGGATAATAGGTTGTAACTATAACTATCTACTGGCGACCGCCAGTAGATAATATATATATATATATATATATATATATATATATATATATATATATATATATTCACTGAAAAAACTGTAGGTTTCAGACATGTTATAGTTACAAATTAGCATTTAAAAACCTTTGAAATTCACTGAAAAAACCATAGGTTTCAGGGACGTTATAGTTACAAATTAGCATTTAAAAAACCTTTGAAATTCACTGAAAAAACCATAGGTTTTAGGGACAGTTATAGTTAGTTGGACATTGCACTCGTACAAAACCCGTGAAATTCCCCCGTTATAGTTAGTCCAGCTAACTATAACTCGCGCCCCGCAATGCACTGCTGATGACGTCACATATTACATCACTCATGACATGGTCAGTGACATCACTGATGACATCACTGATGACATCTCAAATGACATCACTGATGACATCACTGATGACATCATCCAGTGACTGTGTGTTTCTGTAAAGTTTATATATTTTTAATATATATAGGAAAAGACGTATTGAAGAATGAGTGGGTGTGTAAGTGTCTGTATGGATGATTTAGTAGGTGCGTGACTGACTCTATAAGTGAGTGATTTAACGTATCTTACTGAATGCATGGGTTAGTGACTAAACTGGGTGAATGTCTGTATCCGTCTGTCTGTTGCTGTGTAAGTGGCTGCATGTGTTTGTGAATAGCTACATGAGTGTCTATATGAGTTATTGAATGCTTGTCTGAGTATCTGTATGGGTGCCTGAGTGTTTGTGTGGGAGGGGTGTGTGCAACTCTGTGCATAGATGTGTGAGTGGGTGATTCACTGGGTGGATGGTTTCAAGAGTGCAACTGTGATAGACTGTATGGGTGGGTAAGTGTGTGTAAGAGTGTGTTAGTGAGTGAATGTATGTCCCAGTGGTACATGTGTGAGTAACTACATATGTGAAAGGCAGTATATATGTGTGTTGGAGTATATAAATAGCTATAAGCGAGAGTGAGTGATTGTGATAGTGGCTGTATGGATGAGTGTGTGCTTGTATCAGTGATTGTATAAGAGCGTAAGAATGTGCTACTATTTGTATGAGTAAGTGAGCTGGTGTGTGTATAACTGTATAGGTGAGTAAATGGTAGTGTGTTTAATTATTTGCATGACTGACTAGGTGTGTGAGTACCTCTATGGATGAGTGGCGGTGTTTGAGTGTCTATATAGGAGTATGAGTGCATATGATAGTCCTGTACTGAGTGACCGTAAGTATGAGTGACTGTACGGGTGAGTGAGTGGATGTGTGCGTAGACCTAAGAATCAGTGAGTGGGTATGTAGTTATTGGTGTTGGAGTGTCTATGGTTTTGCGAATGGCAGTCTGTAATTTAGAGTGGGTGTATCAAAGGTTATATTAGGGTGTGAGGAGGTGCATCAGATTATCACGTGGATGATGTCATCAGTGATGTCATTTGAGATGTCATCAGTGATGTCATCAGTGATGTCACTGACCATGTCATGAGTGATGTAATATGTGACGTCATCAGCAGTGCATTGCGGGGCGCGAGTTATAGTTAGCTGGACTAACTATAACGGGGGAATTTCACGGGTTTTGTACGAGTGCAATGTCCAACTAACTATAACTGTCCCTAAAACCTATGGTTTTTTCAGTGAATTTCAAAGGTTTTTTAAATGCTAATTTGTAACTATAACGTCCCTGAAACCTATGGTTTTTTCAGTGAATTTCAAAGGTTTTTTAAATGCTAATTTGTAACTATAACATGTCTGAAACCTACAGTTTTTTCAGTGAATTTCAAAGGTTTTGTAAATGACAATTTTTAAATGTATTAATTGTTATATAAATTTTTTTCATACTGATTTCCAAATTTTTTAGAAACAATTTTTTTTTACATATTTTATTTTTTAAATTACATTGTAATTACATTATACATTACATTACAAAAAATACTTTCTCAGAATGAATTACTTTAGTTTAATTACTTTGCACATAGGCAATAGACTTTTAAGTACAGTAGTTACAGTTGTTGCAATGGGCAACACATTTTCAAACACAATGCAACATTCAGCTCAATGTGAATTTCTAGTTAAATGCAATTAGTTACTTTATGGATTACTTTTCTAACCACATTACTGGATCCTAGATTCAGTCCTGGGACATCTCCTGTAAACAGTTGAGTAAAAGCGTTTTGGTTACAGTCGTGATTTTTAAGGAATATTATTGTACTTTAAAAGTTCACACTTAGAAACTTTTTCTCATAGAATCACCAATGTTATCCTATGGAAGGAAATTCACTTAGAAGTTAAAAACTGTTATCGTTACTTTTTCTTACTCAGTGTTGGATCCTGGATCCAGCACTGGTGCATCTCCTGTAAACAGTTGAAAGAATGCGTTTAAGTCATACAGGCGATTTTTTAGGAATATTTGTAGTTTGTGAAAATCGACACTTTGAAACTTTTCTGCTGAAAACCAGACAATGGATTCCTATGGAAGGAAATTCAAGTTACTGGTAAGTACGGTTAAAATTACTTTTCAGGATCAGTACTGGGCTGAAAGATGCAGCACTGAGGTCTCTCCTGATAACAGGTGAGTAAATCGGAATTCGTATTTCGGCTGATTTTAGAGGAATATTTTAAAGTTCCAAAACTCCACACTTAGAAGAATTTCCAAGTGAAACCAGTCAATGTTAGCCTATGGAAGGAAATTCAAGTTACTGGTAAGTACGGTTAAAATTACTTTTCAGGACCAGTACTGGGCTGAAAGATGCATCACTGAGGTCTCTCCTGATAACAGGTGAGTAAATCAGAATTCGGATTTCGGCTGATTTTAGAGGAATATTTGTATGTTTCAAAAATCAACACTTAGAAACTTTTTCAGCAAAAAGCAGGCAATGATATCCTATGGAAGGAAATTCAAGTTACTGGTAAGTACGGTTAAAATTACTTTTGAGGATCAGTACTGGGCTGAAAGATGCAGCACTGAGGTCTCTCCTGATAACAGGTGAGTAAATCGGAATTCGTATTTCGGCTGATTTTAGAGGAATATTTTAAAGTTCCAAAACTCCACACTTAGAAGAATTTCCAAGTGAAACCAGTCAATGTTAGCCTATGAAGGAAATTCAAGTTACCGGTAAGTACGGTTAAAATTACTTTTGAGGATCAGTACTGGGCTGAAAGATGCAGCACTGAGGTCTCTCCTGATAACAGGTGAGTAAATCAGAATTCGTATTTCGGCTGATTTTAGAGGAATATTTGTAAGTTTCAAAAATCAACACTTAGAAACTTTTTCAGCAAAAAGCAGGCAATGATATCCTATGGAAGGAAATTCAAGTTACTGGTAAGTACGGTTAAAATTACTTTTGAGGAGCAGCACTGAGGTCTCTCCTGATAACAGGTGAGTAAATCGGAATTCGTATTTCGGCTGATTTTAGAGGAATATTTTAAAGTTCCAAAACTCCACACTTAGAAGAATTTCCAAGTGAAACCAGTCAATGTTAGCCTATGAAGGAAATTCAAGTTACCGGTAAGTACGGTTAAAATTACTTTTGAGGATCAGTACTGGGCTGAAAGATGCAGCACTGAGGTCTCTCCTGATAACAGGTGAGTAAATCGGAATTCGTATTTCGGCTGATTTTAGAGGAATATTTTAAAGTTCCAAAACTCCACACTTAGAAGAATTTCCAAGTGAAACCAGTCAATGTTAGCCTATGGAAGGAAATTCAAGTTACTGGTAAGTACGGTTAAAATTACTTTTGAGGATCAGTACTGGGCTGAAAGATGCAGCACTGAGGTCTCTCCTGATAACAGGTGAGTAAATCGGAATTCGTATTTCGGCTGATTTTAGAGGAATATTTGTAAAGTTCCAAAACTCCACACTTAGAAGAATTTTCCAAGTGAAAACCAGTCAATGTTAGCCTATGGAAGGAAATTCAAGTTACCGGTAAGTACGGTTAAAATTACTTTTGAGGATCAGTACTGGGCTGAAAGATGCAGCACTGAGGTCTCTCCTGATAACAGGTGAGTAAATCGGAATTCGTATTTCGGCTGATTTTAGAGGAATATTTTAAAGTTCCAAAACTCCACACTTAGAAGAATTTCCAAGTGAAACCAGTCAATGTTAGCCTATGGAAGGAAATTCAAGTTACTGGTAAGTACGGTTAAAATTACTTTTCAGGACCAGTACTGGGCTGAAAGATGCAGCACTGAGGTCTCTCCTGATAACAGGTGAGTAAATCAGAATTCGTATTTCGGCTGATTTTAGAGGAATATTTGCACAATGGTGAAGGGAGGGGGCGGGGCCTGAGGTGACATCTGTGCAAACGCGCCCCGTGGTGCGTTTTAAGTTGGGGGATTAAGTCCCCTTGAATCATGAGGGTCCCTACGGGCCAACTAGCCCACCAGGAACCTCCAGTATGCGCCAAGGGGCTGCGGTTGCAGAGACATTTACAGAGGCCACACCCCTTTTACACCTCTCTGCAACGCAGCTCTGTGGCGTTTCTGGACGTACCTGTTGGGCTAGTTGGCCCCCAGGGACCCTCAGGATTGAAGAGGATTTAATTCCCCATCTTAAAACGCGCCACGGGGCCTGTTTGCACACATGTCACCTGAAGCCCCGCCCCTCCCTTCACCACTGTGCAAACGCGCCCGTGGCGCGTTTTAAGTCGGGGGATTAACTCCCCTTGAATCCTGAGGGTCCCTGGGGTGCAACTAGCCCACCATATACCTCCAAAAAGCGCCATAGAGCTGCGTTGCAGAGAGGTGTAAAAGGGGCGTGGCCTCTGTACACCTCTCTGCAAGGCAGCCCCCTGGCGCTTACTGGAGGTTCCTGGTGGGCTAGTTGGCCCCCAGGGACCCCCAGTATTCAAGGGGAATTCGTTCCCCCTCTGCAAACGCGCCTGTATTGGCCCCGGGGACCCCATCCCCCGGGGCATGGCCTCTTTTTTTTTATTTGGAGGGGGCTGCGTGGCCCCCCTCCTCAGGCCATTTAAGGCCCCGGGGACCCCATCCCCCGGGGCCGGCCTTGCACTTTTTAATTTTTTTAATTTTTGTTACTTTGGGGAGGGGGCTGCATGGCCCCCTCCGTGGCCTCTTATGGCCCCGGGGACCCCATCCCCGGGGCCTGGCCTCTCGTTGGGGACTGTGGGGGTCCCCAAACCCCCACAGTCCCGCTGGCTCCCCGTGTCCTACGGGAGCCGGCATTGTGCTACACATGGGGAGCAGCTAACATGCTGCTCCCCATGTGGAAAGCAGTCAGCTTTGGATATTGGAAGAGAGAGCAGGTTTCCTGCTCTCTCTCCAATATCCAAAGCAAGTTTGCAATGACAGGACGGGAGCCGCGAGGCTCCCGTCCTGTCATTGCAAACAGCAGTGTCCCGGGAGTAGGCACCCCGGGACACTGCAGGAGCCGGCCCTGGGGGTGGCGGTCCCCAGGGCCATCAAGGGCTCCAGGAGGGGCCGCGCGGCCCCCTCCCTACATTTTGAAAACCCCGGGGAGGTGGTGGTCCCCGGGGCTCTGGGGGTCCAAAACGGACCCCCATTTTAATTTTTCTTAGTGCCCCGGGAGGTGGTGGTCCCCGGGCTTGGAGGCCCTTAGAGGCCCCCACACATAAAATTAACCCCCCCAGCATGCCCCCGGGACTTGGCCCACCCAGGGGCCAATTAACTCTCCCGCGCTTCGATTTTTTTTTTTTCGGCAGGGTTCGCGCTCCCTGAGCGCATCCTGCCGATTTAAAAAAAAAAAAAAAAAAAATGTTTTGCCCAGGGGGTCCTTGTGGGACCCCCTGAGCAGACCTAGGGGGTCCTTGTGGGACCCCCTGAGCAGACCTAGGGGGTCAGGGTGTTTCTACCCTGCCCCCTTTGTGCGCTTTGCGCACTTGTTTCTGTCCCTCGGTTCTACCGAGGGACAAAATGGCTGCCAACACTTCCTGGTTTGGAGTGTTGACAGCCAATTAACATAAAGCTCGTGCTCGGGAGGATCCGCGGCCCTAGATATCACTATCTTTTTACTTTTGATTTTCTCAGCAACTACTGAACGGATTTACACCATTTAACAAAAAGGGTTCTTTCTGAACCAAGAACTACCTCTTTGTCAAATTTGGTGTAATTCCGTTCAGCAGTTCGGCTGTAGCCGTGTCTAAAGTTTCCTATGGAAAATTGCATGGGGAAAACGCGTTTTGGGACCCCCCTTTTTCTCGGCCCCCGCTTGACGAATCCCCCGAGACTTTCAGGGTAGGAGCGGACCGGAGCGGGCCATAAAGTTTGAAAATTTTGCGAAGATACATCAACCGGCAAGAGAGTTATTTCAAATAGAATGTCGCGGATTTCCTATGGATAATAGGTTGTAACTATAACTATCTACTGGCGACCGCCAGTAGATAATATATATATATATATATATATATATTCACTGAAAAAACCATAGGTTTCAGACACGTTATAGTTAGAAATTAGCATTTAAAAACCTTTGAAATTCACTGAAAAACCATAGGTTTTAGGGACAGTTATAGTTAGTTGGACATTTCACTCGTACAAAACCATAGAAATTCCCCCGTTATAGTTAGTTCAGCTAACTATAACTTGCGCCCGCAATGCACTGCTGATGACGTCACATATTACATGACTCATGACATGGTCAGTGACATCACTGATGACATCACTGATGACATCTCAAATGACATCACTGATGACATCACTGATGACATCTTCCAGTGACTGTGTGTTTCTATAAAGTTTAAATATGTTTAATATATATAGGGAAAGGTGTATTGAAGAATGAGTGGGTGTATAAGTGTCTGAATGGATGATTTAGTACGTGAGTGACTGACTCTACAAGTGAGTGATTAAATGTATCTTACTGAATGCATGGGTTAGTGACTAAACTGTGTGAATGTCTGTATCCGTCTGTCTGTTGGTTTGTAAGCGGCTGCATGGCTTTCTGAATAGCTACATGAGTGTCTACATGGGTTATTGATTGAATGTCTGAGTATCTGTATGGGTGCCTGAGTGTTTGTGTGGGTGGGGTGTGTGTGACTCTGTGCATAGATGTGTGAGTTGGTGATTCACTGGGTGCATGGTTTCAAGAGTGCATCTGTGATGGACTGTATGGGTGGGTGAGTGTGTGTATGGGTGTGTTAGTGATTGAATGTATATCTCAGTGGTACATGTGTGAGTAACTACATATGTGAAAGGCAGTATATATGTGTGTTGGAGTATATAAATGGCTATAAGTGAGAGTGTGTGATTGTGAGAGTGGCTGTATGGATGAGTGTGTACTTGTATCAGTGATTGTATAAGAGCGTAAGAATGTGCTAGTATTTGTATGAGTAAGTGAGCTGGTGTGTGTATAACTGTATAGGTGAGTAAATGGGTGTGTGATTAAGCTTTTTGCATGACTGACTAGGTGTGTGGATACCTCTATGGATGAGTGGCGGTGTGTGAGTGTTTATATAGGTGTATGAGTGCATATGATAGTCCTGTACTGAGTGACTAAGTATGAGTGACTGTACGGGTGAGTGAGTGGATGTGTGTGTAGACCTAAGAATCAGTGAGTGGGTATGTAGTTTTTGGTGTTGGAGTGTCTATGGTTTTGAGAATGGCAGTCTGTAATTTAGAGTGGGTGTATCAAAAGTTATATTAGGGTGTGAGAAGATGCATGAAATTATCACATGGATGATGTCATCAGTGATGTCATTTGAGATGTCATCAGTGATGTCATCAGTGATGTCACTGACCATGTCATGAGTGATGTAATATGTGACGTCATCAGCAGTGCATTACGGGGGCACGAGTTATAGTTAGCTGAACTAACTATAACGGGGAATTTCTATGGTTTTGTACGAGTGAAATGTCCAACTAACTATAACTGTCCCTAAAACCTATGGTTTTTTCAGTGAATTTCAAAGGTTTTTTAAATGCTAATTTTTAACTATAACGTGTCTGAAACCTATGGTTTTTTCAGTGAATTTCAAAGGTTTTTTAAATGCTAATTTCTAACTATAACGTGCCTGAAACCTATGATTTTTTAAGTGAATTTCAAAGGTTTTTTTAAATGCTAGTTTCTAACTATGCCTACAGAGGTAGGACATGTGAAGAAAGAAGAAAAAACGCACAGAAAGAAGCAAAAGATGTGCAGAAAGAACCAACAGAGGAGCAGAAAGAGGCCTTGTTGCAAAATCATCCTGTGCCCACAACTTTTTCAGACGGGTACTGGTGGTAACTGACTCTGACTAACCAGAGCCAGTGCTATGCTAAAAGACACTTAGAATACAGTGAAAACACCTACATACACTAGGGAACACTATGCGTTGGGGTACCCCTGTGATTAGCATGACCTCCTCTGCAAGTCCCTAGTACATAATAGGGCAGGGGGATTAAAACTACCTCTTAAAACGCGCTACAGGGCGCGTTTGCACAGTGGTGAAGGGAGGGGGGGGCCTGAGGTGACATGTGTGCAAACGCACCCCGTGGCGCGTTTTAAGTTGCGGGATTAAGTCCCCTTGAATTCTGAGGGTCCCTGGGGCCCAGCTAGCCCCCCAGGTACCTACAGTTAGGACCACAGAGCTGAGTTGCAGAGAGGCGTTCCGAGGCCACGCACCTTTTTTCACCTCTCTGCAACGCAACTCTGTTGTGCTTACTGAAGGTACCTGGTGGGCTAGTTGGCCCCCAGGGTCCCTCAGGATTCAAAGGGAATTAATTCCCCAACTTAAAACGCACCACAGGGCGTGTTTGCGCACATGTCACCTGATGCCCCGCCCCTCCCTTCACCACTGTGCAAACGCGCCCCGTGGTGCGTTTTAAGTTGGGGGATTAGGTCACCTTGAATCCTGAGGGTCCCTGGGGCCCAACTAGCCCACTAGGTACTTCCAGTAAGCACCACAGGCCTGCGTTGCAACGCCTGTAACAAATTGTGCAGTTGTGTTTAGGTAGTGAAGAGGGTCGTGCTGGGGGTAGTGTTTTAGGGTTTAGGGTAGTGCAGTGGTGTTTGTGTAGTGTAGGGGGTCATGCTGGGGGTAGATTTAGGGTTTAGGGTAGTGCAGTGGTGTTTGGGTAGTGTAGGGAGTCGTGCTGGGGGGAGTGTTTTAGGGTTTAGGTAGTGCAGTGGTGTTTGGGTAGTGTAGGGGGTCGTGCTGGGGGTAGTGTTTTAGGGTTTAGGGTAGTGCAGTGGTGTTTGGGTAGTGTAGGGGGTCATGCTGGGGGTAGTGATTTAGGGTAGTGCAGTGGTGTTTGGATAGTGTAGGGGTACTGCTGGGGGTAGTGTTTTAGGGTTTAGGTTAGTGCAGTGGTGTTTGGGTAGTGTAGGGGTACTGCTGGAGGTAGTGTTTTAGGGTTTAGGGTAGTGCAGTGGTGTTTGTGTAGTGTAGGGGGTAGTGTTTTAGGGTTTAGGGTAGTGCAGTGGTGTTTGTGTAGTGTAGGAGGTCATGTTTTAGGGTTTAGGGTAGTGCAGTGGTCTTTGGGTAGTGTAGGGAGTCATGCGGGGGTAGTGTTTTAGGGTTTAGGGTAGTGTAGGGGGTCATGCGGGGGGTAGTGTTTTAGGGATTAGGGTAGTGCATTGGTGTTTGGGTAGTGTAGGGGGTCATGCGGGGTAGTGTTTTAGGGTTTAGGGCAGTGCAGTGGTGTTTGGGTAGTGTAGGGGGTCGTGCTGGGGGAGTGTTTTAGGGTTTAGGGCAGTGCAGTGGTGTTTGGGTAGTGTAGGGGGTCGTGCTGGGGGAGTGTTTTAGGGTTTAGGGCAGTGCAGTGGTGTTCGGGTAGTGTAGGGGGTCGTGCTGGGGGTAGTGTTTGAGGGTTTAGGGCAGTGCAGTCGTGTTCGGGTAGTGTAGGGGGTTGTGCTGGGGGTAGTATTTTAGGGTTTAGGGCAGTGCAGTGGTGTTTGGGCAGTGTAGGGGTAATGCTGGGGGTGGTGTTTTAGGGTTTAGGGCAGTGCAGTCGTGTTCGGGTAGTGTAGGGGGTTGTGCTGGGGGTAGTATTTTAGGGTTTAGGGCAGTGCAGTGGTGTTTAGGGCAGTGCAGTGGTGTTCGGGCAGTGTAGGGGGTCGTGCTTGGGGTGGTGTTTCAGGGTTTAGGGCAGTGCAGTGGTGTTCGGGCAGTGTAGGGGGTGGTGTTTCAGGGTTTAGGGCAGTGCAGTGGTGTTCGGGCAGTGTAGGGGGTCGTGCAGGGGGTGGTGTTTCAGGGTTTAGGGCAGTGGTGTTCGAGCAGTGTAGGGGGTCGTGCTGGGGGTGGTGTTTCAGGGTTTGGGGCAGTGCAGTGGTGTTCGAGCAGTAAAGGGGGTCGTGCTGGGGGTGGTGTTTCAGGGTTTAGGGCAGTGCAGTGGTGTTCGGGCAGTGTAGGGGTGCTGCAGGGGGTGGTGTTTCAGGGTTTAGGGCAGTGCAGTGGTGTTTGGGCAGTGTAGGGGGTCATGCAGGGGGTGGTGTTTCAGGGTTTAGGGCAGTGCAGTGGTGTTCGGGCAGTGTAGGGGGTCGTGCTGGGGCTGGTGTTTCAGGGTTTAGGGCAGTATAGTGGTGTTCGGGCAGTGTAGGGGGTCGTGCTGGGGCTGGTGTTTCAGGGTTTAGGGCAGTGCAGTGGTGTTCGGGCAGTGTAGGGGGTCATGCTGGGGCTGGTGTTTCAGGGTTTAGGGCAGTGCAGTGGTGTTCGGGCAGTGTAGGTGGTCGTGCTGGGGCTGGTGTTTCAGGGTTTAGGGCAGTGCAGTGGTGTTCGGGCAGTGTAGGGGGTCATGCTGGGGCTGGTGTTTCAGGGTTTAGGGCAGTGCAGTGGTGTTCGGGCAGTGTAGGGGTCTTGCTGGGGCTGGTGTTTCAGGGTTTAGGGCAGTGCAGTGGTGTTCGGGCAGTGTAGGGGGTCGTGCTGGGGGTGGTGTTTCAGGGTTTAGGGCAGTGCAGTGGTGTTTGGGCAGTGTAGGGGGTCATGCTGGGGCTAGTGTTTCAGTATTTAGGGCAGAGCAATGGTGTTCAGGCAGTGTAGGGGGTTTTGCTGGAGGTGGTGTTTCAGGGTTTAGGGCAGTGCAGTGGTGTTCGTGCAGTGTAGGGGGTGGTGTTTCAGGGTTTAGGGGGTCTTGCTGGGGTTGATGTTTCAGGGTTTAGGGCAGTGCAGTGGTGTTCGGGCAGTGTAGGGGGTCGTGCTGGGGGTGATGTTTCAGGGTTTAGGGCAGTGCAGTGGTGTTCTGGCAGTGTAGGAGGTCATGCAGGGGGTGGTGTTTCAGGGTTTAGGGCAGTGCAGTGGTGTTCGGGCAGTGTAGGGGGTCATGCTGGGGGTGGTGTTTCAGGGTTTAGGGCAGTGCAGTGGTGTTCGGGCAGTGTAGGGTGTCGTGCTGAGGGGTGGTGTTTCAGGGTTTAGGGCAGTGCAGTGGTGTTCGGGCAGTGTAGAGGGTCGTGCAGGGGGTGGTGTTTCAGGGTTTAGGGCAGTGCAGTGGTGTTTGGGCAGTGTAGGGGGTCGTGCAGGGGGTGGTGTTTCAGGGTTTAGGGCAGTGCAATGGTGTTCGGCCAGTGTAGGTGGTCTTGCTAGGGGTGGTGTTTCAGGCTTTAGTGCAGTGGTGTTCGGGCAGTGTAGGGGGTCTTGCTGGGGGTGGTGTTTCAGGGTTTAGGGCAGTGCAGTGGTGTTCGGGCAGTGTAGGGGGTCTTGCTGGGGCTGTTGTTTCAGGGTTTAGGGCACTGCAGTGGGGTTCGGGCAGTGTAGGGGGTCGTGCTGGGGCTGTTGTTTGAGGGTTTAGGGTAGTGCAGTGGTGTTCGGGCAGTGTAGGGGGTCGTGCTGGGGCTGGTGTTTCAGGGTTTAGGGCAGTGCAGTGGTTTTCGGGCAGTGTAGGCGGTCGTGCTGGGGCTGGTCTTTCAGGGTTTAGGGCAGTGCAGTGGTGTTCGGGCAGTGTACGGGGTTGTGCTGGGGCTGGTGTTTCAGGGTTTAGGGCAGTGCAGTGGTGTTCGGGCAGTGTAGGGGGTCGTGCTGGGGGTGGTGTTTCAGCGTTTAGGGCAGTGCAGTGGTGTTCGGGCAGTGTAGGGGGTCGTGCTGGGGCTGGTGTTTCATGGTTTAGGGCAGTGCAGTGGTGTTCGGGCAGTGTAGGGGTGGTGTTTCAGGGTTTAGGGGGTTTTGCTGGAGGTGGTGTTTCAGGGTTTAGGGCAGTGCAGTGGTGTTCGTGCAGTGTAGGGGGTGGTGTTTCAGGGTTTAGGGGGTCTTGCTGGGGTTGATGTTTCAGGGTTTAGGGCAGTGCAGTGGTGTTCGTGCAGTGTAGGGGGTCGTGCTGGGGATGGTGTTTCAGGGTTTAGGGCAGTGCAGTAGAGTTCGGGCAGTGTAGGGGGTCGTGCAGGGGGTGGTGTTTCAGGGTTTAGGGCAGTGCAGTGGTGTTCGGGCAGTGTAGGGGGTCGTGCTGGGGTTGGTGTTTCAGGGTTTAGGGCAGTGCAGTGGTGTTCGGGCAGTGTAGGGGTCGTGCTGGGGGTGGTGTTTCAGGGTTTAGGGCAGTGGTGTTCGGGCAGTGTAGGGGGTCTTGCTGGGGTGATGTTTCAGGGTTTAGGGCAGTGCAGTGGTGTTCAGGCAGTGTAGGAGGTCTTGCTGGGGGTAGTGTTTCAGGGTTTAGGGCAGTGCAGTGGTGTTCGGGCAGTGTAGGGGTCATGCTGGGGGTGGTGTTTCAGGGTTTAGGGCAGTGCAGTGGTGTTCGGGCAGTGTAGGGGGTCGTGAAGGGGTGGTGTTTCAGGGTTTAGGGCAGTGCAGTGGTGTTCGGGCAGTGTAGGGGGTCGTGCTAGGGTATGTGTTTCAGGGTTTAGGGCAGTGCAGTGGTGTTCAGGCAGTGTAGGGGGTCGTGCAGGGGCTGGTGTTTCAGGGTTTAGGGCAGTGCAGTGGTGTTCGGGCAGTGTAGGGGGTCGTGCTGGGGGTAGTGTTTTAGGGTTTAGGGTAGTGCAGTGGTGCTTGTGTAGTGTAGGGGGTCGGGCTGAGGGTAGTGTTTTAGAGTTTAGGGTAGTGCAGTGGTGTTTGTGTAGTGTAGGGGGTCATGTTTTAGGGTAGTGCAGTGGTGTTTGGGTAGTGTAGGGGGTCGTGCTGGGGTAGTGTTTTAGGATTTAGGTTAGTGCAGTGGTGTTTGGGTAGTGTAGGGGGTCGTGCTGGGGGTAGTGTTTTAGGGTTTAAGGTAGTGCAGTGGTGTTTGTGTAGTGTAGGGGGTCGTGCTGGGGGTAGTGTTTTAGGGTAGTGCAGTGGTGCTTGTGTAGTGTAGGGGTTGTACTGGGGGTAGTGTTTTAGGGTTTAGGGTAGTGCAGTGGTGTTTGTGTAGTGTAGGGGGTCATGTTTTAGGGTAGTGCAGTGGTGTTTGGGTAGTGTAGGGGTTCGTGCTGGGGGTAGTGTTTTAGGATTTAGGTTAGTGCAGTGGTGTTGGGGTAGTGTTTTAGGGTTTAGGGTAGTGCAGTGGTGTTTGTGTAGTGTAGGGGGTCATGCTGGGGGTAGTGTTTTAGGGTTTAGGATAGTGCAGTGGTGCTTGTGTAGTGTAGGGGGTCGTGCTGGGGTAGTGTTTTAGGGTTTAGGGTAGTGCAGTGGTGTTTTTGTAGTGTAGGGGGGTCATGTTTTAAGATGCAACGCTCCAATACCTGACCAGTCTGCACTACATAAAACTGCAAAAAAACTAAAAATAAAAAGTGTTTTGCACACTTTTGTCATTGGGCTATATGTGGGCTACATCTCGGTAATATTTGTGCTACATTTGGGCTCTTTTTCACTGGTGGCCATCTTGGAAGACTTCTTTGTTATGAAGTTTCCTAATTTCCTCATTTACTGCAGTCTCCTCAGTAGGAAATGCTTTCAGTTTTTTACTTTGATTCCATCAAGAAGGCATTCAGATGTGTCACACATTTGCCATAAATTCAGAATGTTATTACTCTAGTTGTTCATTAGATCACTGTAGTAAAGCTACTGCTCACCAAGGAGTTAACTGGAAGTCTACTGCTGGTATTGAAAGTGATTGTTTCAGTCTGCATGTCAGAATTTTCTAATGAAATAGAAGAGGATTTGAGATCTCACTTAAAACATGCACTAAATTTTCTTTTGCAGCACTAACCATAATTTCTATGGCAAAATGAACCCCTCATTTTGTTCCTTTTTAAATTAAATGTTTTAAGTGTTACCAGTTTATTCCAATCAAGATGGCTTCAGGTGTGCCATACTTTTGTCATAAGTAAGGCTGTTAGCACTCTAGTTGTTCTTTAGAACACTCTGGGAAGCTTGCAGTAGAACACAAAGGAATCAACTGACAGTCTCTGCCCTTGTTGGATGTACATGTTTTACTGAGAATGTCAGACTTCATTCTCACATGACTGAGAAAGATAATGTGAATTTACAGAAAATATGCTCTCATTTTAGCTTCTGGGGCACCTTCCAAAACTGTATGGGACAAGCATGTGAAAATAGTTTTCTCTCAAACATGATTCATGATATCCCAGCAGAAGGTTTTTCACAGGGTAAAATCACCTTAGAACACACCACAATTCCTGAAATTAGTATGGTACCATCAACAAATGAATTCTAATGTAACTAAATTCTGTTATCACCCTTTATAGTTCTCCTTTTGGTAACCCTCAAAATCTTCGATTCACTACAATGCATTTCAAAGGGGTACTATCATTTATATTGGTCCCAAGATGGCTGCCAGCAATTCCAGGATGAAGTGCTGACAGCCAATCAGATCTCACGATGACATGTGTGGTTAGGCTCCGCCCAGATATATATGTGTTTTTACTTTTGATTTTCTCAGCAACTACTGAACGGATTTACACCATTTAACAAAAAGGGTTCTTTTTGAACCAAGAACTACCTCTTTGCCAAATTTGGTGTAATTCCGTTCAGCAGTTCGGGCTGTAGCCTTGCATAAAGTTTCCTATGGGAAATTGATTTTTTGACTCTTATTTTTTAATTTCTCCGCAACTACTGAACGGATTTACACCATTTAACAAAAGGGTTCTTTCTGAACCAAGAACTACCTCTTTGCCAAATTTGGTGTAATTCCGTTCAGCAGTTCGGGCTGTAGCCGTGTCTAAAGTTTCCTATGGGAAAATGAATGGGAAAACACGTTTTGGGACCCCCTTTTTCTCGGCCCCCGCTTGACGAATCACCGTGAGATTTTCAGGGTAGGAGCGGACCGGAGCGGGCCATAAAGTTTGAAAATTTCGCGAAGATTCGTCAACCAACGCAAGAGTTATTTCAAATAGAATGTCGCGGATTTCCTATGGAAAATAGGTCCTAACTATAACTATCTACTGGCGACCGCCAGTAGATAATATATATATATATATATATATATATATATATTATCTACTGGCAGTCGCCAGTAGATAGTTATAGTTAGGACCTATTTTCCATAGGAAATCCGCAACATTCTATTTGAAATAACTTTGGTGCCGGTTGACGAATCTTCGTGAAATTTTCAAACTTTGTGGCCCGCTCCAGTCCGCTCCTACCCTGAAAGTCTCGGGGTGATTTGTCAAGTGGGGGCCGAGAAAAAAGGGGTGTCCCAAAACGTGTTTTCCCCATGCAATTTTCCATAGGAACATTTCATCGCAGCTACAGCCCGAACTGCTGAACGGAATTACACCAAATTTGGCAAAGAGGTAGCCCTTGGTTCAGACTTGTGCCTTTTGCTTAAATGGTGTAAATCCATTGAGGAGTTCCTGAGAAAATCACGATTAAAATCACATATATATCTATGGCCGCGCAAGATCCACGCACCCTGAGGAGCACGAGCTGCATGCTAATTGGCTGTCAACACTCCAAATCAGGAAGTGTTGGCAGCCATCTTGTGCCTCGGTAGAACCGAGGCACAAGAAAGCAGTGAGAAAAATGCAAAAAACGCGAAAAGGGGGCAGGGTGGAAACACCCAGACCCCTAGGCCTGCTCAGGGGGTCCCACAAGGACCCACAAGGCCCAGCCGATAAAAAAAAAAATCGAAGCGCGGTCTCCCGCACTTCGATGCTATTTGGCCCCTGGGTGGCCCAAGTCCCGGGGGCATGCGTGTTTTTTTATTTTTATGTGTGGGGGGCCTCTAAGGCCCCCCAAAAACACAGAGACCGCCACCCCCCCGGGGCTTTAAAAAAAGAATGGTGCGGGAGGGCTCTCGGCCCTCCCGCAGCCCCGGGGACCGCCACCCCCGGGGCTTCTTTTTTTTTCAAATAAAATGACCTGTGTGGGGGGCTCCAGCCCCCCCACACGCCCCGGGGACTGCCACCTCCCCGGGGCACTAAATATTTCAATATGGGGGTCCGTTACGGACCCCCGAGCCCCAGGGACCACCACCTGCCCGGGGCTTTGTCAATGGAGGGAGGGGGGCCACGCGGCCCCCTCCTGGAGCCCTTGATGGCCCTGGGGACCACCACCCCCCAGGGCCGGCTCCTGCAATGTCCCGGGGTGCTCACCCCCGGGACACTGTAGTTTGCTATGACAGGACGGGAGCCTTGCGGCTCCCGTCATGTCATAGCAAACTGCTTGGTTTTGGAAAGAGAGCAGGAAACCTGCTCTCTCTCCAAAACAAAGACAATTGCTTTTCCACACGGGAGCTGCATCTTAGCAGCTCCCCATGTGGAAAAGCAATGCCGGCTCCCGCAGGACGCGGGGAGCCGGCGGGACCGTGGGGGCATTGGGGACCCCCCCACGGTCCCCAACAGAGAGGGCCAGCCCCGGGGATGGGGTCCCTGGGGCTAGTAGTGGCCCAGGAGGGGGGCCACGCGGCCCCCCTCCCCTACAAATTAATTTTTTTAATTTTTTTTTTAAACGTAAAGGCCGGCCCCGGGGGATGGGGTACCCGGGGCCTTAAATGGCCTGAGGAGGGGGGCCACGCAGCCCCCCTCCAAATATTTTAATAAAAAAAAAAGAGGGCATGCCCCGGGGGATGGGGTCCCCGAGGCCAATAGAGGCACAGGGAAGGGGGGCCACGCGGCCCCCTTCCCGTTTTTTTTAATTTAAAAAAAAATGAAAATCCTCAGGCCCCGGGGGATGGGGTCCCCGGGGCCAAAAGTGGCCAAGGGAAGGGGGGCCACGCAGCCCCCCTCCCATACAAAAAAACAAAAAAAACTGCAACAGTCTGCAAACGCGCCCCCTGGCGCGTTTTAAGAAGGGGAAGTAATTCCCCTTGAATACTGGGGTCCCTGGGGGCCAGCTAGCCCACCAGGAACCTCCAGTATGCGCCAGGGGCTGCGTTGCAGAGAGGTGTACAGAGGCCACGCCCCTTTTACACCTCTCTGCAACGCAGCTCTGTGGTGCTTTTTGGAGGTACATGGTGGGATAGTTGGACTCCAGGGACCCTCAGGATTCAAGGGGACTTAATCCCCCAACTTAAAACGCGCCACGGGGCGCGTTTGCACAGTGGTGAAGGGAGGGGGCGGGGCTTCAGGTGACATGTGTGCAAACAGGCCCCGTGGCGCGTTTTAAGATGGGGAATTAAATCCCCTTCAATCCTGAGGGTCCCTGGGGGTCAACTAGCCCAGCAGGTACGTCCAGAAAGCGTCACAGAGCTGCGTTGCAGAGAGGTGCAAAAAGGGGTGTGGCCTCCGAACACCTCTCTGCAACGCAGCTCCCTGGCGCATACTGGAGGTACCTGGGGGGCTAGTTGGGCCCCAGGGACACTCAGAATTCAAGGGGACTTAATCCTGCAACTTAAAACGTGCCACAGGCGCGTTTGCACACATGTCACCTCAGGCCCCCACTCCCTTCACCACTGTGCAAACGTGCCCTGTAGCGCGTTTTAAGAGGTAGTTTTAATCCCCCTGCCCTATTATGTACTAGGGACTTACAGAGGAGGTCATGCTAATCACAGGGGTACCCCAACGCATAGGGTTCCCTAGTGTATGTAGGTGTTTTCACTGTATTCTAAGTGTGTTTTAGCATAGCACTGGCTCTGGTTAGTCAGAGTCAGTTACCACTAGTACACGTCGGAAAAAGTTGTGGGCACAGGATAATTTTGAAACAAGGCCTCTTTCTGCTCCTCTGTTGGTTCTTTCTGCACATCTTTTGCTTCTTCCTGCACTTTTCTTCATCTTTGTGGACTTCTGTTGCTTCTTTCTGCATTTCTTTCGCTTCTTTCTGTGCGTTTTTCTTCTTTCTTCACATGTCCTACCTCTGTAGGCATAGTTAGAAACTAGCATTTAAAAAACCTTTGAAATTCACTGAAAAAACCATAGGTTTCAGACACGTTATAGTTAGAAATTAGCATTTAAAAAACCTTTGAAATTCACTGAAAAAACCATAGGTTTCAGGCACGTTATTAGTTAGAAATTAGCATTTAAAAAACCTTAGAAATTCACTGAAAAAACCATAGGTTTTAGGGACAGTTATAGTTAGTTGGATATTTCACTTGTACAAAACCCGTGAAATTCCCCTGTTATAGTTAGTTCAGCTAACTATAACTCGCGACCCCGCAATGCACTGCTGATGACGTCACATATTACATCACTCATGACATGGTCAGTGACATCACTGATGACATCACTGATGACATCTCAAATGACATCACTGATGACATCATCCAGTGACTGTGTGTTTCTATAAAGTTTAAATATGTAACTGCTGTCTAGCCGTGGAAGTTGCACCGTCCCCGTAATCAGGAGGGAGCCGTCAAGTTTGGAACTTTCTGAGCTTGGTTACGGAGTAGCAGAGTTGGCGAAAACTACGAACTCACCTTGATTTGAATGCCCACTGAGGGGAAAACTGATGAACAATTATTGAAATGTGGCGGTAGTAAAATGAAGAGACACTGCATTGACCACAATGCAATACAAGTTCGATAAATGTTGCAGCCCACTGGGGGCAGTACTATAAATGGCGGGTGATTTACATTTGTCTCTTCTAAAGCTGCATTTCATTGTCAATGCCTGTGACCAAGGTGCGGGGGCACCGAAACGCGTAAGGCAAAGGAATAAAGGAATAAATTCAAACGCAGTGAGTTGGAATGCCCTTCATTACCTGCTGCTGAGTGCGCTTCCGAACGGAGATGTTTGGTTAAAAAATGATGTAACGGCTGTCTAGCCGTGGAAGTTGCACCGTCCCCGTAATCAGGAGGGAGCCGTCAAGTTTGGAACTTTCTGAGCTTGGTTACGGAGTAGCAGATTTGGCGAAAACTACGAACTCACCTTGATTTGAATGCCCACTGAGGGGAAAACTGATGAACAATTATTGAAATGTGGCACCGACTGGCGGTAGTAAAATGAAGAGACACTGCATTGACCACAATGCAATACAAGTTCGATCAATGTTGCAGCCTACTGGGGGCTGTACTATAAATGGCGTGTGATTTACATTTGTCTCTTCTAAAGCTGCATTTCATTGTCAATGCCTGTGACCAAGGTGCGGGGGCACCGAAACGCGTAAGGCAAAGGAATAAAGGAATAAATTCAAACGCAGTGAGTTGGAATGCCCCTCATTACCTGCTGCTGAGTGCGCTTCAGAACGGAGATGTTTGGTTAAAACATGATGTAACGGCTGTCTAGCCGTGGAAGTTGCACCGTCCCCGTAATCAGGAGGGAGGCGTCAAGTTTGGAACTTTCTGAGCTTGGTTACGGAGTAGCAGAGTTGGCGAAAACTACGAACTCACCTTGATTTGAATGCCCACTGAGGGGAAAACTGATGAACAATTATTGAAATGTGGCACCGCCTGGCGGTAGTAAAATGAAGAGACACTGCATTGACCACAATGCAATACAAGCTCGATCAATGTTGCAGCCCACTGGGGGCAGTACTATAAATGGCGTGTGATTTACATTTGTCTCTTCTAAAGCTGCATTTCATTGTCAATGCCTGTGACCAAGGTGCGGGGGCACCGAAACGCGTAAGGCAAAGGAATAAAGGAATAAATTCAAAGGCAGTGAGTTGGAATGCCCTTTATTACCTGCTGCTGAGTGCGCTTCCGAACGGAGATGTTTGGTTAAAAAATGAAGTAACGGCTGTCTAGCCGTGGAAGTTGCACCGTCCCCGTAATCAGGAGGGAGCCGTCAAGTTTGGAACTTTCTGAGCTTGGTTACGGAGTAGCAGAGTTGGCGAAAACTATGAACTCACCTTGATTTGAATGCCCACTGAGGGGAAAACTGATGAACAATTATTGAAATGTGGCACCGACTGGCGGTAGTAAAATGAAGAGACACTGCATTGACCACAATGCAATACAAGTTCGATCAATGTTGCAGCCCACTGGGGGCAGTACTATAAATGGCGTGTGATTTACATTTGTCTCTTCTAAAGCTGCATTTCATTGTCAATGCCTGTGACCAAGGTGCGGGGGCACCGAAACGCGTAAAGGCAAAGGAATAAAGGAATAAATTCAAAGGCAGTGAGTTGGAATGCCCTTCATTACCTGCTGCTGAGTGCGCTTCTGAACGAAGATGTTTGGTTAAAAAATGATGTAACGGCTGTCTAGCCGTGTAAGTTGCACCATCCCCGTAATCAGGAGGGAGCCGTCAAGTTTGGAACTTTCTGAGCTTGGTTACGGAGTAGCAGAGTTGGCGAAAACTACGAACTCACCTTGATTTGAATGCCCACTGAGGGGAAAACTGATGAACAATTATTGAAATGTGGCACCGACTGGCGGTAGTAAAATGAAGAGACACTGCATTGACCACAATGCAATACAAGTTCGATCAATGTTGCAGCCCACTGGGGGCAGTACTATAAATGGCGTGTGATTTACATTTGTCTCTTCTAAAGCTGCATTTCATTGTCAATGCCTGTGACCAAGGTGCGGGGGCACAGAAACGCGTAAGGCAAAGGAATAAAGGAATAAATTCAAAGGCAGTGAGTTGGAATGCCCTTCATTAACTGCTGCTGAGTGCGCTTCCGAACGGAGATGTTTGGTTAAAAAATGATGTAACGGCTGTCTAGCCGTGGAAGTTGCACCGTCCCCGTATTCAGGAGGGAGCCGTCAAGTTTGGAACTTTCTGAGCTTGGTTACGGAGTAGCAGAGTTGTCGAAAACTATGAACTCACCTTGATTTGAATGCCCACTGAGGGGAAAACTGATGAACAATTATTGAAATGTGGCACCGACTGGCGGTAGTAAAATGAAGAGACACTGCATTGACCACAATGCAATACAAGTTTGATCAATGTTGCAGCCCACTGGGGGCAGTACTATAAATGGCGTGTGATTTACATTTGTCTCTTCTAAAGCTGCATTTCATTGTCAATGCCTGTGACCAAGGTGCGGGGGCACCATAACGCGTAAGGCAAAGGAATAAAGGAATAAATTCAAACGCAGTGAGTTGGAATGCCCTTCATTACCTGCTGCTGAGTGCGCTTCCGAACGGAGATGTTTGGTTAAAAAATGATGTAACGGCTGTCTAGCCGAGAAAGTTGCACCGTCCCCGTAATCAGGAGGGAGCCGTCAAGTTTGGAACTTTCTGAGCTTGGTTACGGAGTAGCAGAGTTGGCGAAAACTACGAACTCACCTTGATTTGAATGCCCACTGAGGGGAAAACTGATGAACAATTATTGAAATGTGGCACCGGCTGGCGGTAGTAAAATGAAGAGACACTGCATTGACCACAATGCAATACAAGTTCGATCAATGTTGCAGCCCACTGGGGGCAGTACTATAAATGGCGTGTGATTTACATTTGTCTCTTCTAAAGCTGCATTTCATTGTCAATGCCTGTGACCAAGGTGCGGGGGCACCGAAACGCGTAAAGGCAAAGGAATAAAGGAATAAATTCAAAGGCAGTGAGTTGGAATGCCCTTCATTACCTGCTGCTGAGTGCGCTTCCGAACGGAGATGTTTGGTTAAAAAATGATGTAACGGCTGCCTAGCCGTGGAAGTTGCACCGTCCCCGTAATCAGGAGGGAGCCGTCAAGTTTGGAACTTTCTGAGCTTGGTTACGGAGTAGCAGAGTTGGCGAAAACTACGAACTCACCTTGATTTGAATGCCCACTGAGGGGAAAACTGATGAACAATTATTGAAATGTGGCACCGACTGGCGGTAGTAAAATGAAGAGACACTGCATTGACCACAATGCAATACAAGTTCGATCAATGTTGCAGCCCACTGGGGGCAGTACTATAAATGGCGTGTGATTTACATTTGTCTCTTCTAAAGCTGCATTTCATTGTCAATGCCTGTGACCAAGGTGCGGGGGCAGCGAAACGCGTAAGGCAAAGGAATAAAGGAATAAATTCAAACGCAGTGAGTTGGAATGCCCTTCATTACCTGCTGCTGAGTGCGCTTCTGAACGAAGATGTTTGGTTAAAAAATGATGTAACGGCTGTCTAGCCGTGGAAGTTGCACCGTCCCCGTAATCAGGAGGGAGCCGTCAAGTTTGGAACTTTCTGAGCTTGGTTACGGAGTAGCAGAGTTGGCGAAAACTACGAACTCACCTTGATTTGAATGCCCACTGAGGAGAAAACTGATGAACAATTATTGAAATGTGGCACCGACTGGCGGTAGTAAAATGAAGAGACACTGCATTGACCACAATGCAATACAAGTTCGATCAATGTTGCAGCCCACTGGGGGCAGTACTATAAATGGCGTGTGATTTACATTTGTCTCTTCTAAAGCTGCATTTCATTGTCAATGCCTGTGACCAAGGTGCGGGGGCACAGAAACGCGTAAGGCAAAGGAATAAAGGAATAAATTCAAAGGCAGTGAGTTGGAATGCCCTTCATTACCTGCTGCTGAGTGCGCTTCCGAACGGAGATGTTTGGTTAGAAAATGATGTAACGGCTGTCTAGCCGTGGAAGTTGCACCGTCCCCGTAATCAGGAGGGAGCCGTCAAGTTTGGAACTTTCTGAGCTTGGTTACGGAGTAGCAGAGTTGGCGAAAACTATGAACTCACCTTGATTTGAATGCTCACTGAGGGGAAAACTGATGAACAATTATTGAAATGTGGCACCGACTGGCGGTAGTAAAATGAAGAGACACTGCATTGACCACAATGCAATACAAATTTGATCAATGTTGCAGCCCACTGGGGGCAGTACTATAAATGGCGTGTGATTTACATTTGTCTCTTCTAAAGCTGCATTTCATTGTCAATGCCTGTGACCAAGGTGCGGGGGCACCGAAACGCGTAAGGCAAAGGAATAAAGGAATAAATTCAAACGCAGTGAGTTGGAATGCCCTTTATTACCTGCTGCTGAGTGCGCTTCCGAACGGAGATGTTTGGTTAAAAAATGATGTAACGGCTGTCTAGCCGTGGTAGTTGCACCGTCCCCGTAATCAGGAGGGAGCCGTCAAGTTTGGAACTTTCTGAGCTTGGCTACGGAGTAGCAGAGTTGGCGAAAACTACGAACTCACCTTGATTTGAATGCCCACTGAGGGGAAAACTGATGAACAATTATTGAAATGTGGCACCGGCTGGCGGTAGTAAAATGAAGAGACACTGCATTGACCACAATGCAATACAAGTTCGATCAATGTTGCAGCCCACTGGGGGCAGTACTATAAATGGCGTGTGATTTACATTTGTCTCTTCTAAAGCTGCATTTCATTGTCAATGCCTGTGACCAAGGTGCGGGGGCACCGAAACGCGTAAGGCAAAGGAATAAAGGAATAAATTCAAACGCAGTGAGTTGGAATGCCCTTCATTACCTGCTGCTGAGTGCGCTTCTGAACGAAGATGTTTGGTTAAAAAATGATGTAACGGCTGTCTAGCCGTGGGAAGTTGCACCGTCCCCATAATCAGGAGGGAGCCGTCAAGTTTGGAACTTTCTGAGCTTGGTTACGGAGTAGCAGAGTTGGCGAAAACTACGAACTCACCTTGATTTGAATGCCAACTGAGGGGAAAACTGATGAACAATTATTGAAATGTGGCACCGACTGGCGGTAGTAAAATGAAGAGACACTGCATTGACCACAATGCAATACAAGTTCGATCAATGTTGCAGCCCACTGGGGGCAGTACTATAAATGGCGTGTGATTTACATTTGTCTCTTCTAAAGCTGCATTTCATTGTCAATGCCTGTGACCAAGGTGCGGGGGCACCGAAACGCGTAAGGCAAAGGAATAAAGGAATAAATTCAAAGGCAGTGAGTTGGAATGCCCTTCATTACCTGCTGCTGAGTGCGCTTCCGAACGGAGATGTTTGGTTAAAAAATGATGTAACGGCTGTCTAGCCGTGGAAGTTGCACCGTCCCCGAAATCAGGAGGGAGCCGTCAAGTTTGGAACTTTCTGAGCTTGGTTACGGAGTAGCAGAGTTGGCGAAAACTACGAACTCACCTTGATTTGAATGCCCACTGAGGGGAAAACTAATGAACAATTATTGAAATGTGGCACCGCCTGGCGGTAGTAAAATGAAGAGACACTGCATTGACCACAATGCAATACAAGCTCGATCAATGTTGCAGCCCACTGGGGGCAGTACTATAAATGGCGTGTGATTTACATTTGTCTCTTCTAAAGCTGCATTTCATTGTCAATGCCTGTGACCAAGGTGAGGGGGCACCGAAACGCGTGAAGGCAAAGGAATAAAGGAATAAATTCATAGGCAGTGAGTTGGAATGCCCTTCATTACCTGCTGCTGAGTGCGCTTCCGAACGGAGATGTTTGGTTAAAAAATGATGTAACGGCTGTCTAGCCGTGGAAGTTGCACCGTCCCCGAAATCAGGAGGGAGCCGTCAAGTTTGGAACTTTCTGAGCTTGGTTACGGAGTAGCAGAGTTGGCGAAAACTACGAACTCACCTTGATTTGAATGCCCACTGAGGGGAAAACTGATGAACAATTATTGAAATGTGGCACCGACTGGCGGTAGTAAAATGAAGAGACACTGCATTGACCACAATGCAATACAAGTTCGATCAATGTTGCAGCCCACTGGGGCAGTACTATAAATGGCGTGTGATTTACATTTGTCTCTTCTAAAGCTGCATTTCATTGTCAATGCCTGTGACCAAGGTGCGGGGGCAGCGAAACGCGTAAGGCAAAGGAATAAAGGAATAAATTCAAACGCAGTGAGTTGGAATGCCCTTCATTACCTGCTGCTGAGTGCGCTTCTGAACGAAGATGTTTGGTTAAAAAATGATGTAACGGCTGTCTAGCCGTGGAAGTTGCACCGTCCCCGTAATCAGGAGGGAGCCGTCAAGTTTGGAACTTTCTGAGCTTGGTTACGGAGTAGCAGAGTTGGCGAAAACTACGAACTCACCTTGATTTGAATGCCCACTGAGGAGAAAACTGATGAACAATTATTGAAATGTGGCACCGACTGGCGGTAGTAAAATGAAGAGACACTGCATTGACCACAATGCAATACAAGTTCGATCAATGTTGCAGCCCACTGGGGGCAGTACTATAAATGGCGTGTGATTTACATTTGTCTCTTCTAAAGCTGCATTTCATTGTCAATGCCTGTGACCAAGGTGCGGGGGCACAGAAACGCGTAAGGCAAAGGAATAAAGGAATAAATTCAAAGGCAGTGAGTTGGAATGCCCTTCATTACCTGCTGCTGAGTGCGCTTCCGAACGGAGATGTTTGGTTAAAAAATGATGTAACGGCTGTCTAGCCGTGGAAGTTGCACCGTCCCCGTAATCAGGAGGGAGCCGTCAAGTTTGGAACTTTCTGAGCTTGGTTACGGAGTAGCAGAGTTGGCGAAAACTATGAACTCACCTTGATTTGAATGCTCACTGAGGGGAAAACTGATGAACAATTATTGAAATGTGGCACCGACTGGCGGTAGTAAAATGAAGAGACACTGCATTGACCACAATGCAATACAAATTTGATCAATGTTGCAGCCCACTGGGGGCAGTACTATAAATGGCGTGTGATTTACATTTGTCTCTTCTAAAGCTGCATTTCATTGTCAATGCCTGTGACCAAGGTGCGGGGGCACCAAAACGCATAAGGCAAAGGAATAAAGGAATAAATTCAAACGCAGTGAGTTGGAATGCCCTTCATTACCTGCTGCTGAGTGCGCTTCCGAACGGAGATGTTTGGTTAAAAAATGATGTAACGGCTGTCTAGCCGTGGAAGTTGCACCGTCCCCATAATCAGGAGGGAGCCGTCAAGTTTGGAACTTTCTGAGCTTGGTTACGGAGTAGCAGAGTTGGCGAAAACTACGAACTCACCTTGATTTGAATGCCCACTGAGGGGAAAACTGATGAACAATTATTGAAATGTGGCACCGACTGGCGGTAGTAAAATGAAGAGACACTGCATTGACCACAATGCAATACAAGTTCAATCAATGTTGCAGCCCACTGGGGGCAGTACTATAAATGGCGTGTGATTTACATTTGTCTCTTCTAAAGCTGCATTTCATTGTCAATGCCTGTGACCAAGGTGCGGGGGCACCGAAACGCGTAAGGCAAAGGAATAAAGGAATAAATTCAAAGGCAGTGAGTTGGAATGCCCTTCATTACCTGCTGCTGAGTGCGCTTCCGAACGGAGATGTTTGGTTAAAAAATGATGTAACGGCTGTCTAGCCGTGGAAGTTGCACCGTCCCCGAAATCAGGAGGGAGCCGTCAAGTTTGGAACTTTCTGAGCTTGGTTACGGAGTAGCAGAGTTGGCGAAAACTACGAACTCACCTTGATTTGAATGCCCACTGAGGGGAAAACTAATGAACAATTATTGAAATGTGGCACCGCCTGGCGGTAGTAAAATGAAGAGACACTGCATTGACCACAATGCAATACAAGCTCGATCAATGTTGCAGCCCACTGGGGGCAGTACTATAAATGGCGTGTGATTTACATTTGTCTCTTCTAAAGCTGCATTTCATTGTCAATGCCTGTGACCAAGGTGAGGGGGCACCGAAACGCGTAAGGCAAAGGAATAAAGGAATAAATTCAAAGGCAGTGAGTTGGAATGCCCTTCATTACCTGCTGCTGAGTGCGCTTCCGAACGGAGATGTTTGGTTAAAAAATGATGTAACGGCTGTCTAGCCGTGGAAGTTGCACCGTCCCCGAAATCAGGAGGGAGCCGTCAAGTTTGGAACTTTCTGAGCTTGGTTACGGAGTAGCAGAGTTGGCGAAAACTACGAACTCACCTTGATTTGAATGCCCACTGAGGGGAAAACTGATGAACAATTATTGAAATGTGGCACCGACTGGCGGTAGTAAAATGAAGAGACACTGCATTGACCACAATGCAATACAAGTTCGATCAATGTTGCAGCCCACTGGGGCAGTACTATAAATGGCGTGTGATTTACATTTGTCTCTTCTAAAGCTGCATTTCATTGTCAATGCCTGTGACCAAGGTGCGGGGGCACCGAAACGCGTAAGGCAAAGGAATAAAGGAATAAATTCAAACGCAGTGAGTTGGAATGCCCTTCATTACCTGCTGCTGAGTGCGCTTCTGAACGAAGATGTTTGGTTAAAAAATGATGTAACAGCTGTCTAGCCGTGGAAGTTGCACCATCCCCGTAATCAGGAGGGAGCCGTCAAGTTTGGAACTTTCTGAGCTTGGTTACGGAGTAGCAGAGTTGGCGAAAACTACGAACTCACCTTGATTTGAATGCCCACTGAGGGGAAAACTGATGAACAATTATTGAAATGTGGCACCGACTGGCGGTAGTAAAATGAAGAGACACTGCATTGACCACAATGCAATACAAGTTCGATCAATGGTGCAGCCCACTGGGGGCAGTACTATAAATGGCGTGTGATTTACATTTGTCTCTTCTAAAGCTGCATTTCATTGTCAATGCCTGTGACCAAGGTGCGGGGGCACAGAAACGCGTAAGGCAAAGGAATAAAGGAATAAATTCAAAGGCAGTGAGTTGGAATGCCCTTCATTACCTGCTGCTGAGTGCGCTTCCGAACGGAGATGTTTGGTTAAAAAATGATGTAACGGCTGTCTAGCCGTGGAGGTTACACCGTCCCCGTAATCAGGAGGGAGCCGTCAAGTTTGGAACTTTCTGAGCTTGGTTACGGAGTAGCAGAGTTGGCGAAAACTACGAACTCACCTTGATTTGAATGCCCACTGAGGGGAAAACTGATGAACAATTATTGAAATGTGGCACCGCCTGGCGGTAGTAAAATGAAGAGACACTGCATTGACCACAATGCAATACAAGCTCGATCAATGTTGCAGCCCACTGGGGGCAGTACTATAAATGGCGTGTGATTTACATTTGTCTCTTCTAAAGCTGCATTTCATTGTCAATGCCTGTGACCAAGGTGCGGGGGCACCGAAACGCGTAAGGCAAAGGAATAAAGGAATAAATTCAAAGGCAGTGAGTTGGAATGCCCTTCATTACCTGCTGCTGAGTGCGCTTCCGAACGGAGATGTTTGGTTAAAAAATGATGTAACGGCTGTATAGCCGTGGAAGTTGCACCGTCCCCGTAATCAGGAGGGAGCCGTCAAGTTTGGAACTTTCTGAGCTTGGTTACGGAGTAGCAGAGTTGGCGAAAACTATGAACTCACCTTGATTTGAATGCCCACTGAGGGGGAAACTGATGAACAATTATTGAAATGTGGCACCGACTGGCGGTAGTAAAATGAAGAGACACTGCATTGACCACAATGCAATACAAGTTCGATCAATGTTGCAGCCCACTGGGGGCAGTACTATAAATGGCGTGTGATATACATTTGTCTCTTCTAAAGCTGCATTTCATTGTCAATGCCTGTGACCAAGGTGCGGGGGCACCGAAACGGGTAAGGCAAAGCAATAAAAGAATAAATTCAAACGCAGTGAGTTGGAATGCCCTTCATTACCTGCTGCTGAGTGCGCTTCCGAACGGAGATGTTTGGTTAAAAAATGATGTAACGGCTGTCTAGCCGTGGAAGTTGCACCGTCCCCGTAATCAGGAGGGAGCCGTCAAGTTTGGAACTTTCTGAGCTTGGTTACGGAGTAGCAGAGTTGGCGAAAACTACGAACTCACCTTGATTTGAATGCCCACTGAGGGGAAAACTGATGAACAATTATTGAAATGTGGCACCGACTGGCGGTAGTAAAATGAAGAGACACTGCATTGACCACAATGCAATACAAGTTCGATCAATGTTGCAGCCCACTGGGGGCAGTACTATAAATGGCGTGTGATTTACATTTGTCTCTTCTAAAGCTGCATTTCATTGTCAATGCCTGTGACCAAGGTGCGGGGGCACAAAAACGCGTAAGGCAAAGGAATAAAGGAATAAATTCAAAGGCAGTGAGTTGGAATGCCCTTCATTACCTGCTGCTGAGTGCGCTTCCGAACGGAGATGTTTGGTTAAAAAATGATGTAACGGCTGTCTAGCCGTGGAAGTTGCACCGTCCCCGTAATCAGGAGGGAGCCGTCAAGTTTGGAACTTTCTGAGCTTGGTTACGGAGTAGCAGAGTTGGCGAAAACTATGAACTCACCTTGATTTGAATGCTCACTGAGGGGAAAACTGATGAACAATTATTGAAATGTGGCACCGACTGGCGGTAATAAAATGAAGAGACACTGCATTGACCACAATGCAATACAAGTTTGATCAATGTTGCAGCCCACTGGGGGCAGTACTATAAATGGCGTGTGATTTACATTTGTCTCTTCTAAAGCTGCATTTCATTGTCAATGCCTGTGACCAAGGTGCAGGGGCACCGAAACGCGTAAGGCAAAGGAATAAAGGAATAAATTCAAACGCAGTGAGTTTGAATGCCCTTCATTACCTGCTGCTGTGTGCGCTTCGAAACGATGATGTTTGGTTAAAAAATGATGTAACGGCTGTCTAGCCATGGAAGTTGCACCGTCCCCGTAATCAGGAGGGAGCCGTCAAGTTTGGAACTTTCTGAGCTTGGTTACGGAGTAGCAGAGTTGGCGAAAACTACGAACTCACCTTGATTTGAATGCCCACTGAGGGGAAAACTGATGAACAATTATTGAAATGTGGCACCGGCTGGCGGTAGTAAAATGAAGAGACACTGCATTGACCACAATGCAATACAAGTTCGATCAATGTTGCAGCCCACTGGGGGCAGTAATATAAATGGCGTGTGATTTACATTTGTCTCTTCTAAAGCTGCATTTCATTGTCAATGCCTGTGACCAAGGTGCGGGGGCACCGAAATGCGTAAGGCAAAGGAATAAAGGAATAAATTCAAACGCAGTGAGTTGGAATGCCCTTCATTACTTGCTGCTGAGTGCGCTTCCGAACGGAGATGTTTGGTTAAAAAATGATGTAACGGCTGTCTAGCCTTGGAAGTTGCACCGTCCCCGTAATCAGGAGGGAGCCGTCAAGTTTGGAACTTTCTGAGCTTGGTTACGGAGTAGCAGAGTTGGCGAAAACTACGAACTCACCTTGATTTGAATGCCCACTGAGGGGAAAACTGATGAACAATTATTGAAATGTGGCACCGACTGGCGGTAGTAAAATGAAGAGACACTGCATTGACCACAATGCAATACAAGTTCGATCAATGTTGCAGCCCACTGGGGGCAGTACTATAAATGGCGTGTGATTTACATTTGTCTCTTCTAAAGCTGCATTTCATTGTCAATGCCTGTGACCAAGGTGCGGGGGCACCGAAACGCGTAAGGCAAAGGAATAAAGGAATAAATTCAAACGCAGTGAGTTGGAATGCCCTTCATTACCTGCAGCTGAGTGCGCTTCCGAACGAAGATGTTTGGTTAAAAAATGATGTAACGGCTGTCTAGCCGTGGAAGTTGCACCGTCCCCGTAATCAGGAGGGAGCCGTCAAGTTTGGAACTTTCTGAGCTTGGTTACGGAGTAGCAGAGTTGGCGAAAACTACGAACTCACCTTGATTTGAATGCCCACTGAGGGGAAAACTGATGAACAATTATTGAAATGTGGCACCGACTGGCGGTAGTAAAATGAAGAGACACTGCATTGACCACAATGCAATACAAGTTCGATCAATGTTGCAGCCCACTGGGGGCAGTACTATAAATGGCGTGTGATTTACATTTGTCTCTTCTAAAGCTGCATTTCATTGTCAATGCCTGTGACCAAGGTGCGGGGGCACCGAAAACGCGTAAGGCAAAGGAATAAAGGAATAAATTCAAAGGCAGTGAGTTGGAATGCCCTTCATTACCTGCTGCTGAGTGCGCTTCCGAACGGAGATGTTTGGTTAAAAAATGATGTAACGGCTGTCTAGCCGTGGAAGTTGCACCGTCCCCGTAATCAGGAGGGAGCCGTCAAGTTTGGAACTTTCTGAGCTTGGTTACGGAGTAGCAGAGTTGGCGAAAACTATGAACTCACCTTGATTTGAATGCCCACTGAGGGGAAAACTGATGAACAATTATTGAAATGTGGCACCGACTGGCGGTAGTAAAATGAAGAGACACTGCATTGACCACAATGCAATACAAGTTTGATCAATGTTGCAGCCCACTGGGGGCAGTACTATAAATGGCGTGTGATTTACATTTGTCTCTTCTAAAGCTGCATTTCATTGTCAATGCCTGTGACCAAGGTGCGGGGGCACCGAAACGCGTAAGGCAAAGGAATAAAAGAATAAATTCAAACGCAGTGAGTTGGAATGCCCTTCATTACCTGCTGCTGAGTGCGCTTCCGAACGGAGATGTTTGGTTAAAAAATGATGTAACGGCTGTCTAGCCGTGGAAGTTGCACCGTCCCCGAAATCAGGAGGGAGCCGTCAAGTTTGGAACTTTCTGAGCTTGGTTACGGAGTAGCAGAGTTGGCGAAAACTACGAACTCACCTTGATTTGAATGCCCACTGAGGGGAAAACTGATGAACAATTATTGAAATGTGGCACCGACTGGCGGTAGTAAAATGAAGAGACACTGCATTGACCACAATGCAATACAAGTTCGATCAATGTTGCAGCCCACTGGGGGCAGTACTATAAATGGCGTGTGATTTACATTTGTCTCTACTAAAGCTGCATTTCATTGTCAATGCCTGTGACCAAGGTGCGGGGGCACCGAAACGCCTAAGGCAAAGGAATAAAGGAATAAATTCAAACGCAGCGAGATGGAATGCCCTTCATTACCTGCTGCTGAGTGCGCTTCTGAACGAAGATGTTTGGTTAAAAAATGATGTAACGGCTGTCTAGCCGTGGAAGTTGCACCGTCCCCGTAATCAGGAGGGAGCCGTCAAGTTTGGAACTTTCTGAGCTTGGTTACGGAGTAGCAGAGTTGGCGAAAACTACGAACTCACCTTGATTTGAATGCCCACTGAGGGGAAAACTGATGAACAATTATTGAAATGTGGCACCGCCTGGCGGTAGTAAAATGAAGAGACACTGCATTGACCACAATGCAATACAAGCTCGATCAATGTTGCAGCCCACTGGGGGCAGTACTATAAATGGCGTGTGATTTACATTTGTCTCTTCTAAAGCTGCATTTCATTGTCAATGCCTGTGACCAAGGTGCGGGGGCACCGAAACGCGTAAGGCAAAGGAATAAAGGAATAAATTCAAAGGCAGTGAGTTGGAATGCCCTTCATTACCTGCTGCTGAGTGCGCTTCCGAACGGAGATGTTTGGTTAAAAAATGATGTAACGGCTGTCTAGCCGTGGAAGTTACACCGTCCCCGTAATCAGGAGGGAGCCGTCAAGTTTGGAACTTTCTGAGCTTGGTTACGGAGTAGCAGAGTTGGCGAAAACTATGAACTCACCTTGATTTGAATGCCCACTGAGGGGAAAACTGATGAACAATTATTGAAATGTGGCACCGACTGGCGGTAGTAAAATGAAGAGACACTGCATTGACCACAATGCAATACAAGTTCGATCAATGTTGCAGCCCACTGGGGGCAGTACTATAAATGGCGTGTGATTTACATTTGTCTCTTCTAAAGCTGCATTTCATTGTCAATGCCTGTGACCAAGGTGCGGGGGCACCGAAACGCGTAAGGCAAAGGAATAAAAGAATAAATTCAAACGCAGTGAGTTGGAATGCCCTTCATTACCTGCTGCTGAGTGCGCTTCCGAACGGAGATGTTTGGTTAAAAAATGATGTAACGGCTGTCTAGCCGTGGAAGTTGCACCGTCCCCGTAATCAGGAGGGAGCCGTCAAGTTTGGAACTTTCTGAGCTTGGTTACGGAGTAGCAGAGTTGGCGAAAACTACGAACTCACCTTGATTTGAATGCCCACTGAGGGGAAAACTGATGAACAATTATTGAAATGTGGCACCGACTGGCGGTAGTAAAATGAAGAGACACTGCATTGACCACAATGCAATACAAGTTCGATCAATGTTGCAGCCCACTGGGGGCAGTACTATAAATGGCGTGTGATTTACATTTGTCTCTTCTAAAGCTGCATTTCATTGTCAATGCCTGTGACCAAGGTGAGGGGGCACCGAAACGCGTAAGGCAAAGGAATAAAGGAATAAATTCAAACGCAGTGAGTTGGAATGCCCTTCATTACCTGCTGCTGAGTGCGCTTCTGAACGAAGATGTTTGGTTAAAAAATGATGTAACGGCTGTCTAGACGTGGAAGTTGCACCGTCCCCGTAATCAGGAGGGAGCCATCAAGTTTGGAACTTTCTGAGCTTGGTTACGGAGTAGCAGAGTTGGCGAAAACTACGAACTCACCTTGATTTGAATGCCCACTGAGGAGAAAACTGATGAACAATTATTGAAATGTGGCACCGACTGGCGGTAGTAAAATGAAGAGACACTGCATTGACCACAATGCAATACAAGTTTGATCAATGTTGCAGCCCACTGGGGGCAGTACTATAAATGGCGTGTGATTTACATTTGTCTCTTCTAAAGCTGCATTTCATTGTCAATGCCTGTGACCAAGGTGCGGGGGCACAGAAACGCGTAAGGCAAAGGAATAAAGGAATAAATTCAAAGGCAGTGAGTTGGAATGCCCTTCATTACCTGCTGCTGAGTGCGCTTCCGAACGGAGATGTTTGGTTAAAAAATGATGTAACGGCTGTCTAGCCGTGGAAGTTACACCGTCCCCGTAATCAGGAGGGAGCCGTCAAGTTTGGAACTTTCTGAGCTTGGTTACGGAGTAGCAGAGTTGGCGAAAACTACGAACTCACCTCGATTTGAATGCCCACTGAGGGGAAAACTGATGAACAATTATTGAAATGTGGCACCGACTGGCGGTAGTAAAATGAAGAGACACTGCATTGACCACAATGCAATACAAGTTCGATCAATGCTGCAGCCCACTGGGGGCAGTACTAAATGGCGTGTGATTTACATTTGTCTCTTCTAAAGCTGCATTTCATTGTCAATGCCTGTGACCAAGGTGCGGGGGCACCGAAACGCGTAAGGCAAAGGAATAAAGGAATAAATTCAAACGCAGTGAGTTGGAATGCCCTTCATTACCTGCTGCTGAGTGCGCTTCTGAACGAAGATGTTTGGTTAAAAAATGATGTAACGGCTGTCTAGCCGTGGAAGTTGCACCGTCCCCGTAATCAGGAGGGAGCCGTCAAGTTTGGAACTTTCTGAGCTTGGTTACGGAGTAGCAGAGTTGGCGAAAACTACGAACTCACCTTGATTTGAATGCCCACTGAGGAGAAAACTGATGAACAATTATTGAAATGTGGCACCGACTGGCGGTAGTAAAATGAAGAGACACTGCATTGACCACAATGCAATACAAGTTCGATCAATGTTGCAGCCCACTGGGGGCAGTACTATAAATGGCGTGTGATTTACATTTGTCTCTTCTAAAGCTGCATTTCATTGTCAATGCCTGTGACCAAGGTGCGGGGGCACAGAAACGCGTAAGGCAAAGGAATAAAGGAATAAATTCAAAGGCAGTGAGTTGGAATGCCCTTCATTACCTGCTGCTGAGTGCGCTTCCGAACGGAGATGTTTGGTTAAAAAATGATGTAACGGCTGTCTAGCCGTGTAAGTTGCAGCGTCCCCGTAATCAGGAGGGAGCCGTCAAGTTTGGAACTTTCTGAGCTTGGTTACGGAGTAGCAGAGTTGGCGAAAACTATGAACTCACCTTGATTTGAATGCTCACTGAGGGGAAAACTGATGAACAATTATTGAAATGTGGCACCGACTGGCGGTAGTAAAATGAAGAGACACTGCATTGACCACAATGCAATACAAGTTTGATCAATGTTGCAGCCCACTGGGGGCAGTACTATAAATGGCGTGTGATTTACATTTGTCTCTTCTAAAGCTGCATTTCATTGTCAATGCCTGTGACCAAGGTGCGGGGGCACCGAAACGCGTAAGGCAAAGGAATAAAGGAATAAATTCAAACGCAGTGAGTTGGAATGCCCTTCATTACCTGCTGCTGAGTGCGCTTCCGAACGGAGATGTTTGGTTAAAAAATGATGTAACGGCTGTCTAGCCTTGGAAGTTGCACCGTCCCCGTAATCAGGAGGGAGCCGTCAAGTTTGGAACTTTCTGAGCTTGGTTACGGAGTAGCAGAGTTGGCGAAAACTATGAACTCACCTTGATTTGAATGCTCACTGAGGGGAAAACTGATGAACAATTATTGAAATGTGGCACCGACTGGCGGTAGTAAAATGAAGAGACACTGCATTGACCACAATGCAATATAAGTTTGATCAATGTTGCAGCCCACTGGGGGCAGTACTATAAATGGCGTGTGATTTACATTTGTCTCTTCTAAAGCTGCATTTCATTGTCAATGCCTGTGACCAAGGTGCAGGGGCACCGAAACGCGTAAGGCAAAGGAATAATGGAATAAATTCAAACGCAGTGAGTTTGAATGCCCTTCATTACCTGCTGCTGTGTGCGCTTCCAAACGATGATGTTTGGTTAAAAAATGATGTAACGGCTGTCTAGCCATGGAAGTTGCACCGTCCCCGTAATCAGGAGGGAGCCGTCAAGTTTGGAACTTTCTGAGCTTGGTTACGGAGTAGCAGAGTTGGCGAAAACTACGAACTCACCTTGATTTGAATGCCCACTGAGGGGAAAACTGATGAACAATTATTGAAATGTGGCACCGGCTGGCGGTAGTAAAATGAAGAGACACTGCATTGACCACAATGCAATACAAGTTCGATCAATGTTGCAGCCCACTGGGGGCAGTAATATAAATGGCGTGTGATTTACATTTGTCTCTTCTAAAGCTGAATTTCATTGTCAATGCCTGTGACCAAGGTGCGGGGGCACCGAAATGCGTAAGGCAAAGGAATAAAGGAATAAATTGAAACGCAGTGAGTTGGAATGCCCTTCATTACTTGCTGCTGAGTGCGCTTCCGAACGGAGATGTTTGGTTAAAAAATGATGTAACGGCTGTCTAGCCTTGGAAGTTGCACCGTCCCCGTAATCAGGAGGGAGCCGTCAAGTTTGGAACTTTCTGAGCTTGGTTACGGAGTAGCAGAGTTGGCGAAAACTACGAACTCACCTTGATTTGAATGCCCACTGAGGGGAAAACTGATGAACAATTATTGAAATGTGGCACCGACTGCCGGTAGTAAAATGAAGAGACACTGCATTGACCACAATGCAATACAAGTTCGATCAATGTTGCAGCCCACTGGGGGCAGTACTATAAATGGCGTGTGATTTACATTTGTCTCTTCTAAAGCTGCATTTCATTGTCAATGCCTGTGACCAAGGTGCGGGGGCATCGAAACGTGTAAGGCAAAGGAATAAAGGAATAAATTCAAACGCAGTGAGTTGGAATGCCCTTCATTACCTGCAGCTGAGTGCGCTTCTGAACGAAGATGTTTGGTTAAAAAATGATGTAACGGCTGTCTAGCCGTGGAAGTTGCACCGTCCCCGTAATCAGGAGGGAGCCGTCAAGTTTGGAACTTTCTGAGCTTGGTTACGGAGTAGCAGAGTTGGCGAAAACTACGAACTCACCTTGATTTGAATGCCCACTGAGGGGAAAACTGATGAACAATTATTGAAATGTGGCACCGACTGGCGGTAGTAAAATGAAGAGACACTGCATTGACCACAATGCAATACAAGTTCGATCAATGTTGCAGCCCACTGGGGGCAGTACTATAAATGGCGTGTGATTTACATTTGTCTCTTCTAAAGCTGCATTTCATTGTCAATGCCTGTGACCAAGGTGCGGGGGCACAGAAACGCGTAAGGCAAAGGAATAAAGGAATAAATTCAAAGGCAGTGAGTTGGAATGCCCTTCATTACCTGCTGCTGAGTGCGCTTCCGAACGGAGATGTTTGGTTAAAAAATGATGTAACGGCTGTCTAGCCGTGCAAGTTGCACCGTCCCCGTAATCAGGAGGGAGCCGTCAAGTTTGGAACTTTCTGAGCTTGGTTACGGAGTAGCAGAGTTGGCGAAAACTACGAACTCACCTCGATTTGAATGCCCACTGAGGGGAAAACTGATGAACAATTATTGAAATGTGGCACCGACTGGCGGTAGTAAAATGAAGAGACACTGCATTGACCACAATGCAATACAAGTTCGATCAATGTTGCAGCCCACTGGGGGCAGTACTATAAATGGCGTGTGATTTACATTTGTCTCTTCTAAAGCTGCATTTCATTGTCAATGCCTGTGACCAAGGTGCGGGGGCACCGAAACGCGTAAGGCAAAGGAATAAAGGAATAAATTCAAACGCAGTGAGTTGGAATGCCCTTCATTACCTGCTGCTGAGTGCGCTTCTGAACGAAGATGTTTGGTTAAAAAATGATGTAACGGCTGTCTAGCCGTGGAAGTTGCACTGTCCCCGTAATCAGGAGGGAGCCGTCAAGTTTGGAACTTTCTGAGCTTGGTTACGGAGTAGCAGAGTTGGCGAAAACTACGAACTCACCTTGATTTGAATGCCCACTGAGGAGAAAACTGATGAACAATTATTGAAATGTGGCACCGACTGGCGGTAGTAAAATGAAGAGACACTGCATTGACCACAATGCAATACAAGTTCGATCAATGTTGCAGCCCACTGGGGGCAGTACTATAAATGGCGTGTGATTTACATTTGTCTCTTCTAAAGCTGCATTTCATTGTCAATGCCTGTGACCAAGGTGCGGGGCACAGAAACGTGTAAGGCAAAGGAATAAAGGAATAAATTCAAAGGCAGTGAGTTGGAATGCCCTTCATTACCTGCTGCTGAGTGCGCTTCCGAACGGAGATGTTTGGTTAAAAAATGATGTAACGGCTGTCTAGCCGTGGAAGTTACACCGTCCCCGTAATCAGGAGGGAGCCGTCAAGTTTGGAACTTTCTGAGCTTGGTTACGGAGTAGCAGAGTTGGCGAAAACTATGAACTCACCTTGATTTGAATGCTCACTGAGGGGAAAACTGATGAACAATTATTGAAATGTGGCACCGACTGGCGGTAGTAAAATGAAGAGACACTGCATTGACCACAATGCAATACAAGTTCGATCAATGTTGCAGCCCACTGGGGGCAGTACTATAAATGGCGTGTGATTTACATTTGTCTCTTCTAAAGCTGCATTTCATTGTCAATGCCTGTGACCAAGGTGCGGGGGCACCGAAACGCGTAAGGCAAAGGAATAAAGGAATAAATTCAAACGCAGTGAGTTGGAATGCCCTTCATTACCTGCTGCTGAGTGCGCTTCCGAACGGAGATGTTTGGTTAAAAAATGATGTAACGGCTGTCTAGCCTTGGAAGTTGCACCGTCCCCGTAATCAGGAGGGAGCCGTCAAGTTTGGAACTTTCTGAGCTTGGTTACGGAGTAGCAGAGTTGGCGAAAACTATGAACTCACCTTGATTTGAATGCTCACTGAGGGGAAAACTGATGAACAATTATTGAAATGTGGCACCGACTGGCGGTAGTAAAATGAAGAGACACTGCATTGACCACAATGCAATATAAGTTTGATCAATGTTGCAGCCCACTGGGGGCAGTACTATAAATGGCGTGTGATTTACATTTGTCTCTTCTAAAGCTGCATTTCATTGTCAATGCCTGTGACCAAGGTGAAGGGGCACCGAAACGCGTAAGGCAAAGGAATAAAGGAATAAATTCAAACGCAGTGAGTTTGAATGCCCTTCATTACCTGCTGCTGTGTGCGCTTCCAAACGATGATGTTTGGTTAAAAAATGATGTAACGGCTGTCTAGCCATGGAAGTTGCACCGTCCCCGTAATCAGGAGGGAGCCGTCAAGTTTGGAACTTTCTGAGCTTGGTTACGGAGTAGCAGAGTTCGCGAAAACTACGAACTCACCTTGATTTGAATGCCCACTGAGGGGAAAACTGATGAACAATTATTGAAATGTGGCACCGGCTGGCGGTAGTAAAATGAAGAGACACTGCATTGACCACAATGCAATACAAGTTCGATCAATGTTGCAGCCCACTGGGGGCAGTAATATAAATGGCGTGTGATTTACATTTGTCTCTTCTAAAGCTGCATTTCATTGTCAATGCCTGTGACCAAGGTGCGGGGGCACCGAAATGCGTAAGGCAAAGGAATAAAGGAATAAATTGAAACGCAGTGAGTTGGAATGCCCTTCATTACTTGCTGCTGAGTGCGCTTCCGAACGGAGATGTTTGGTTAAAAAATGATGTAACGGCTGTCTAGCCTTGGAAGTTGCACCGTCCCCGTAATCAGGAGGGAGCCGTCAAGTTTGGAACTTTCTGAGCTTGGTTACGGAGTAGAAGAGTTGGCGAAAACTACGAACTCACCTTGATTTGAATGCCCACTGAGGGGAAAACTGATGAACAATTATTGAAATGTGGCACCGACTGCCGGTAGTAAAATGAAGAGACACTGCATTGACCACAATGCAATACAAGTTTGATCAATGTTGCAGCCCACTGGGGGCAGTACTATAAATGGCGTGTGATTTACATTTGTCTCTTCTAAAGCTGCATTTCATTGTCAATGCCTGTGACCAAGGTGCGGGGGCATCGAAACGCGTAAGGCAAAGGAATAAAGGAATAAATTCAAACGCAGTGAGTTTGAATGCCCTTCATTACCTGCTGCTGTGTGCGCTTCCAAACGATGATGTTTGGTTAAAAAATGATGTAACGGCTGTCTAGCCATGGAAGTTGCACCGTCCCCGTAATCAGGAGGGAGCCGTCAAGTTTGGAACTTTCTGAGCTTGGTTACGGAGTAGCAGAGTTGGCGAAAACTACGAACTCACCTTGATTTGAATGCCCACTGAGGGGAAAACTGATGAACAATTATTGAAATGTGGCACCGACTGGCGGTAGTAAAATGAAGAGACACTGCATTGACCACAATGCAATACAAGTTCGATCAATGTTGCAGCCCACTGGGGGCAGTACTATAAATGGCGTGTGATTTACATTTGTCTCTTCTAAAGCTGCATTTCATTGTCAATGCCTGTGACCAAGGTGCGGGGGCACCGAAACGCGTAAGGCAAAGGAATAAAGGAATAAATTCAAACGCAGTGAGTTGGAATGCCCTTCATTACCTGCAGCTGAGTGCGCTTCTGAACGAAGATGTTTGGTTAAAAAATGATGTAACGGCTGTCTAGCCGTGGAAGTTGCACCGTCCCCGTAATCAGGAGGGAGCCGTCAAGTTTGGAACTTTCTGAGCTTGGTTACGGAGTAGCAGAGTTGGCGAAAACTACGAACTCACCTTGATTTGAATGCCCACTGAGGGGAAAACTGATGAACAATTATTGAAATGTGGCACCGACTGGCGGTAGTAAAATGAAGAGACACTGCATTGACCACAATGCAATACAAGTTCGATCAATGTTGCAGCCCACTGGGGGCAGTACTATAAATGGCGTGTGATTTACATTTGTCTCTTCTAAAGCTGCATTTCATTGTCAATGCCTGTGACCAAGGTGCGGGGGCACCGAAACGCGTAAGGCAAAGGAATAAAGGAATAAATTCAAACGCAGTGAGTTGGAATGCCCTTCATTACCTGCTGCTGAGTGCGCTTCTGAACGAAGATGTTTGGTTAAAAAATGATGTAACGGCTGTCTAGCCGTGGAAGTTGCACCGTCCCCGTAATCAGGATTGAGCCATCAAGTTTGGAACTTTCTGAGCTTGGTTACGGAGTAGCAGAGTTGGCGAAAACTACGAACTCACCTTGATTTGAATGCCCACTGAGGAGAAAACTGATGAACAATTATTGAAATGTGGCACCGACTGGCGGTAGTAAAATGAAGAGACACTGCATTGACCACAATGCAATACAAGTTCGATCAATGTTGCAGCCCACTGGGGGCAGTACTATAAATGGCGTGTGATTTACATTTGTCTCTTCTAAAGCTGCATTTCATTGTCAATGCCTGTGACCAAGGTGCGGGGGCACCGAAACGCGTAAGGCAAAGGAATAAAGGAATAAATTCAAAGGCAGTGAGTTGGAATGCCCTTCATTACCTGCTGCTGAGTGCGCTTCCGAACGGAGATGTTTGGTTAAAAAATGATGTAACGGCTGTCTAGCCGTGGAAGTTGCACCGTCCCCGTAATCAGGAGGGAGCCGTCAAGTTTGGAACTTTCTGAGCTTGGTTACGGAGTAGCAGAGTTGGCGAAAACTACGAACTCACCTTGATTTGAATGCCCACTGAGGGGAACCTATGAACAATTATTGAAATGTGGCACCGACTGGCGGTAGTAAAATGAAGAGACACTGCATTGACCACAATGCAATACAAGTTCGATCAATGTTGCAGCCCACTGGGGGCAGTACTATAAATGGCGTGTGATTTACATTTGTCTCTTCTAAAGCTGCATTTCATTGTCAATGCCTGTGACCAAGGTGCGGGGGCACAAAAACGCGTAAGGCAAAGGAATAAAGGAATAAATTCAAAGGCAGTGAGTTGGAATGCCCTTCATTACCTGCTGCTGAGTGCGCTTCCGAACGGAGATGTTTGGTTAAAAAATGATGTAACGGCTGTCTAGCCGTGGAAGTTACACCGTCCCCGTAATCAGGAGGGAGCCGTCAAGTTTGGAACTTTCTGAGCTTGGTTACGGAGTAGCAGAGTTGGCGAAAACTATGAACTCACCTTGATTTGAATGCTCACTGAGGAGAAAACTGATGAACAATTATTGAAATGTGGCACCGACTGGCGGTAGTAAAATGAAGAGACACTGCATTGACCACAATGCAATACAAGTTTGATCAATGTTGCAGCCCACTGGGGGCAGTACTATAAATGGCGTGTGATTTACATTTGTCTCTTCTAATGCTGCATTTCATTGTCAATGCCTGTGACCAAGGTGCAGGGGCACCGAAACGCGTAAGGCAAAGGATTAAAGGAATAAATTCAAACGCAGTGAGTTTGAATGCCCTTCATTACCTGCTGCTGAGTGCGCTTCCGAAACGATGATGTTTGGTTAAAAAATGATGTAACGGCTGTCTAGCCATGGAAGTTGCACCGTCCCCGTAATCAGGAGGGAGCCGTCAAGTTTGGAACTTTCTGAGCTTGGTTACGGAGTAGCAGAGTTGGCGAAAACTACGAACTCACCTTGATTTGAATGCCCACTGAGGGGAAAACTGATGAACAATTATTGAAATGTGGCACCGACTGGCGGTAGTAAAATGAAGAGACACTGCATTGACCACAATGCAATACAAGTTCGATCAATGTTGCAGCCCACTGGGGGCAGTACTATAAATGGCGTGTGATTTACATTTGTCTCTTCTAAAGCTGCATTTCATTGTCAATGCCTGTGACCAAGGTGCGGGGGCACCGAAACGCATAAGGCAAAGGAATAAAGGAATAAATTCAAAGGCAGTGAGTTGGAATGCCCTTCATTACCTGCTGCTGAGTGCGCTTCCGAACGGAGATGTTTGGTTAAAAAATGATGTAACGGCTGTCTAGCCGTGGAAGTTGCACCGTCCCCGTAATCAGGAGGGAGCCGTCAAGTTTGGAACTTTCTGAGCTTGGTTACGGAGTAGCAGAGTTGGCGAAAACTATGAACTCACCTTGATTTGAATGCCCACTGAGGGGAAAACTGATGAACAATTATTGAAATGTGGCACCGACTGGCGGTAGTAAAATGAAGAGACACTGCATTGACCACAATGCAATACAAGTTTGATCAATGTTGCAGCCCACTGGGGGCAGTACTATAAATGGCGTGTGATTTACATTTGTCTCTTCTAAAGCTGCATTTCATTGTCAATGCCTGTGACCAAGGTGCGGGGGCACCGAAACGCGTAAGGCAAAGGAATAAAGGAATAAATTCAAACGCAGTGAGTTGGAATGCCCTTCATTACCTGCTGCTGAGTGCGCTTCCGAACGGAGATGTTTGGTTAAAAAATGATGTAACGGCTGTCTAGCCGTGGAAGTTGCACCGTCCCCGTAATCAGGAGGGAGCCGTCAAGTTTGGAACTTTCTGAGCTTGGTTACGGAGTAGCAGAGTTGGCGAAAACTACGAACTCACCTTGATTTGAATGCCCACTGAGGGGAAAACTGATGAACAATTATTGAAATGTGGCACCGACTGGCGGTAGTAAAATGAAGAGACACTGCATTGACCACAATGCAATACAAGCTCGATCAATGTTGCAGCCCACTGGGGGCAGTACTATAAATGGCGTGTGATTTACATTTGTCTCTTCTAAAGCTGCATTTCATTGTCAATGCCTGTGACCAAGGTGCGGGGGCACTGAAACGCGTAAGGCAAAGGAATAAAGGAATAAATTCAAAGGCAGTGAGTTGGAATGCCCTTCATTACCTGCTGCTGAGTGCGCTTCCGAACGGAGATGTTTGGTTAAAAAATGATGTAACGGCTGTCTAGCCGTGGAAGTTGCACCGTCCCCGTAATCAGGAGGGAGCCGTCAAGTTTGGAACTTTCTGAGCTTGGTTACGGAGTAGCAGAGTTGGCGAAAACTATGAACTCACCTTGATTTGAATGCCCACTGAGGGGAAAACTGATGAACAATTATTGAAATGTGGCACCGACTGGCGGTAGTAAAATGAAGAGACACTGCATTGACCACAATGCAATACAAGTTCGATCAATGTTGCAGCCCACTGGGGGCAGTACTATAAATGGCGTGTGATTTACATTTGTCTCTTCTAAAGCTGCATTTCATTGTCAATGCCTGTGACCAAGGTGCGGGGGCACCGAAACGCGTAAGGCAAAGGAATAAAGGAATAAATTCAAACGCAGTGAGTTGGAATGCCCTTCATTACCTGCTGCTGAGTGCGCTTCCGAACGGAGATGTTTGGTTAAAAAATGATGTAACGGCTGTCTAGCCGTGGAAGTTGCACCGTCCCCGTAATCAGGAGGGAGCCGTCAAGTTTGGAACTTTCTGAGCTTGGTTACGGAGTAGCAGAGTTGGCGAAAACTACGAACTCACCTTGATTTGAATGCCCACTGAGGGGAAAACTGATGAACAATTATTGAAATGTGGCACCGACTGGCGGTAGTAAAATGAAGAGACACTGCATTGACCACAATGCAATACAAGTTCGATCAATGTTGCAGCCCACTGGGGGCAGTACTATAAATGGCGTGTGATTTACATTTGTCTCTTCTAAAGCTGCATTTCATTGTCAATGCCTGTGACCAAGGTGCGGGGGCACCGAAACGCGTAAGGCAAAGGAATAAAGGAATAAATTCAAACGCAGTGAGTTGGAATGCCCTTCATTACCTGCTGCTGAGTGCGCTTCCGAACGGAGATGTTTGGTTAAAAAATGATGTAACGGCTGTCTAGCCGTGGAAGTTGCACCGTCCCCGTAATCAGGAGGGAGCCGTCAAGTTTGGAACTTTCTGAGCTTGGTTACGGAGTAGCAGAGTTGGCGAAAACTACGAACTCACCTTGATTTGAATGCCCACTGAGGAGAAAACTGATGAACAATTATTGAAATGTGGCACCGACTGGCGGTAGTAAAATGAAGAGACACTGCATTGACCACAATGCAATACAAGTTCGATCAATGTTGCAGCCCACTGGGGGCAGTACTATAAATGGCGTGTGATTTACATTTGTCTCTTCTAAAGCTGCATTTCATTGTCAATGCCTGTGACCAAGGTGCGGGGGCACCGAAACGCGTAAGGCAAAGGAATAAAGGAATAAATTCAAACGCAGTGAGTTGGAATGCCCTTCATTACCTGCTGCTGAGTGCGCTTCCGAACGGAGATGTTTGGTTAAAAAATGATGTAACGGCTGTCTAGCCGTGGAAGTTGCACCGTCCCCGTAATCAGGAGGGAGCCGTCAAGTTTGGAACTTTCTGAGCTTGGTTACGGAGTAGCAGAGTTGGCGAAAACTACGAACTCACCTTGATTTGAATGCCCACTGAGGGGAAAACTGATGAACAATTATTGAAATGTGGCACCGACTGGCGGTAGTAAAATGAAGAGACACTGCATTGACCACAATGCAATACAAGTTCGATCAATGTTGCAGCCCACTGGGGGCAGTACTATAAATGGCGTGTGATTTACATTTGTCTCTTCTAAAGCTGCATTTCATTGTCAATGCCTGTGACCAAGGTGCGGGGGCACCGAAACGCGTAAGGCAAAGGAATAAAGGAATAAATTCAAACGCAGTGAGTTGGAATGCCCTTCATTACCTGCTGCTGAGTGCGCTTCCGAACGAAGATGTTTGGTTAAAAAATGATGTAACGGCTGTCTAGCCGTGGAAGTTGCACCGTCCCCGTAATCAGGAGGGAGCCGTCAAGTTTGGAACTTTCTGAGCTTGGTTACGGAGTAGCAGAGTTGGCGAAAACTACGAACTCACCTTGATTTGAATGCCCACTGAGGAGAAAACTGATGAACAATTATTGAAATGTGGCACCGACTGGCGGTAGTAAAATGAAGAGACACTGCATTGACCACAATGCAATACAAGTTCGATCAATGTTGCAGCCCACTGGGGGCAGTACTATAAATGGCGTGTGATTTACATTTGTCTCTTCTAAAGCTGCATTTCATTGTCAATGCCTGTGACCAAGGTGCGGGGGCACAGAAACGCGTAAGGCAAAGGAATAAAGGAATAAATTCAAAGGCAGTGAGTTGGAATGCCCTTCATTACCTGCTGCTGAGTGCGCTTCCGAACGGAGATGTTTGGTTAAAAAATGATGTAACGGCTGTCTAGCCGTGGAAGTTACACCGTCCCCGTAATCAGGAGGGAGCCGTCAAGTTTGGAACTTTCTGAGCTTGGTTACGGAGTAGCAGAGTTGGCGAAAACTACGAACTCACCTTGATTTGAATGCTCACTGAGGGGAAAACTGATGAACAATTATTGAAATGTGGCACCGACTGGCGGTAGTAAAATGAAGAGACACTGCATTGACCACAATGCAATACAAGTTTGATCAATGTTGCAGCCCACTGGGGGCAGTACTATAAATGGCGTGTGATTTACATTTGTCTCTTCTAAAGCTGCATTTCATTGTCAATGCCTGTGACCAAGGTGCGGGGGCACCGAAACGCGTAAGGCAAAGGAATAAAGGAATAAATTCAAACGCAGTGAGTTGGAATGCCCTTCATTACCTGCTGCTGAGTGCGCTTCCGAACGGAGATGTTTGGTTAAAAAATGATGTAACGGCTGTCTAGCCTTGGAAGTTGCACCGTCCCCGTAATCAGGAGGGAGCCGTCAAGTTTGGAACTTTCTGAGCTTGGTTACGGAGTAGCAGAGTTGGCGAAAACTATGAACTCACCTTGATTTGAATGCTCACTGAGGGGAAAACTGATGAACAATTATTGAAATGTGGCACCGACTGGCGGTAGTAAAATGAAGAGACACTGCATTGACCACAATGCAATACAAGTTTGATCAATGTTGCAGCCCACTGGGGGCAGTACTATAAATGGCGTGTGATTTACATTTGTCTCTTCTAAAGCTGCATTTCATTGTCAATGCCTGTGACCAAGGTGCGGGGGCACCGAAACGCGTAAGGCAAAGGAATAAAGGAATAAATTCAAACGCAGTGAGTTGGAATGCCCTTCATTACCTGCTGCTGAGTGCGCTTCCGAACGGAGATGTTTGGTTAAAAAATGATGTAACGGCTGTCTAGCCGTGGAAGTTGCACCGTCCCCGTAATCAGGAGGGAGCCGTCAAGTTTGGAACTTTCTGAGCTTGGTTACGGAGTAGCAGAGTTGGCGAAAACTACGAACTCACCTTGATTTGAATGCCCACTGAGGGGAAAACTGATGAACAATTATTGAAATGTGGCACCGACTGGCGGTAGTAAAATGAAGAGACACTGCATTGACCACAATGCAATACAAGTTCGATCAATGTTGCAGCCCACTGGGGGCAGTACTATAAATGGCGTGTGATTTACATTTGTCTCTTCTAAAGCTGCATTTCATTGTCAATGCCTGTGACCAAGGTGCGGGGGCACCGAAACGCGTAAGGCAAAGGAATAAAGGAATAAATTCAAACGCAGTGAGTTGGAATGCCCTTCATTACCTGCTGCTGAGTGCGCTTCTGAACGAAGATGTTTGGTTAAAAAATGATGTAACGGCTGTCTAGCCGTGGAAGTTGCACCGTCCCCGTAATCAGGAGGGAGCCGTCAAGTTTGGAACTTTCTGAGCTTGGTTACGGAGTAGCAGAGTTGGCGAAAACTACGAACTCACCTTGATTTGAATGCCCACTGAGGGGAAAACTGATGAACAATTATTGAAATGTGGCACCGACTGGCGGTAGTAAAATGAAGAGACACTGCATTGACCACAATGCAATACAAGCTCGATCAATGTTGCAGCCCACTGGGGGCAGTACTATAAATGGCGTGTGATTTACATTTGTCTCTTCTAAAGCTGCATTTCATTGTCAATGCCTGTGACCAAGGTGCGGGGGCACCGAAACGCGTAAGGCAAAGGAATAAAGGAATAAATTCAAAGGCAGTGAGTTGGAATGCCCTTCATTACCTGCTGCTGAGTGCGCTTCCGAACGGAGATGTTTGGTTAAAAAATGATGTAACGGCTGTCTAGCCATGGAAGTTGCACCGTCCCCGTAATCAGGAGGGAGCCGTCAAGTTTGGAACTTTCTGAGCTTGGTTACGGAGTAGCAGAGTTGGCGAAAACTATGAACTCACCTTGATTTGAATGCCCACTGAGGGGAAAACTGATGAACAATTATTGAAATGTGGCACCGACTGGCGGTAGTAAAATGAAGAGACACTGCATTGACCACAATGCAATACAAGTTCGATCAATGTTGCAGCCCACTGGGGGCAGTACTATAAATGGCGTGTGATTTACATTTGTCTCTTCTAAAGCTGCATTTCATTGTCAATGCCTGTGACCAAGGTGCGGGGGCACCGAAACGCGTAAGGCAAAGGAATAAAGGAATAAATTCAAACGCAGTGAGTTGGAATGCCCTTCATTACCTGCTGCTGAGTGCGCTTCCGAACGGAGATGTTTGGTTAAAAAATGATGTAACGGCTGTCTAGCCGTGGAAGTTGCACCGTCCCCGTAATCAGGAGGGAGCCGTCAAGTTTGGAACTTTCTGAGCTTGGTTACGGAGTAGCAGAGTTGGCGAAAACTACGAACTCACCTTGATTTGAATGCCCACTGAGGGGAAAACTGATGAACAATTATTGAAATGTGGCACCGACTGGCGGTAGTAAAATGAAGAGACACTGCATTGACCACAATGCAATACAAGTTCGATCAATGTTGCAGCCCACTGGGGGCAGTACTATAAATGGCGTGTGATTTACATTTGTCTCTTCTAAAGCTGCATTTCATTGTCAATGCCTGTGACCAAGGTGCGGGGGCACCGAAACGCGTAAGGCAAAGGAATAAAGGAATAAATTCAAACGCAGTGAGTTGGAATGCCCTTCATTACCTGCTGCTGAGTGCGCTTCTGAACGAAGATGTTTGGTTAAAAAATGATGTAACGGCTGTCTAGCCGTGGAAGTTGCACCGTCCCCGTAATCAGGAGGGAGCCATCAAGTTTGGAACTTTCTGAGCTTGGTTACGGAGTAGCAGAGTTGGCGAAAACTACGAACTCACCTTGATTTGAATGCCCACTGAGGAGAAAACTGATGAACAATTATTGAAATGTGGCACCGACTGGCGGTAGTAAAATGAAGAGACACTGCATTGACCACAATGCAATACAAGTTCGATCAATGTTGCAGCCCACTGGGGGCAGTACTATAAATGGCGTGTGATTTACATTTGTCTCTTCTAAAGCTGCATTTCATTGTCAATGCCTGTGACCAAGGTGCGGGGGCACAGAAACGCGTAAGGCAAAGGAATAAAGGAATAAATTCAAAGGCAGTGAGTTGGAATGCCCTTCATTACCTGCTGCTGAGTGCGCTTCCGAACGGAGATGTTTGGTTAAAAAATGATGTAACGGCTGTCTAGCCGTGGAAGTTGCACCGTCCCCGTAATCAGGAGGGAGCCGTCAAGTTTGGAACTTTCTGAGCTTGGTTACGGAGTAGCAGAGTTGGCGAAAACTACGAACTCACCTCGATTTGAATGCCCACTGAGGGGAAAACTGATGAACAATTATTGAAATGTGGCACCGACTGGCGGTAGTAAAATGAAGAGACACTGCATTGACCACAATGCAATACAAGTTCGATCAATGTTGCAGCCCACTGGGGGCAGTACTATAAATGGCGTGTGATTTACATTTGTCTCTTCTAAAGCTGCATTTCATTGTCAATGCCTGTGACCAAGGTGCGGGGGCACCGAAACGCGTAAGGCAAAGGAATAAAGGAATAAATTCAAACGCAGTGAGTTGGAATGCCCTTCATTACCTGCTGCTGAGTGCGCTTCTGAACGAAGATGTTTGGTTAAAAAATGATGTAACGGCTGTCTAGCCGTGGAAGTTGCACCGTCCCCGTAATCAGGAGGGAGCCGTCAAGTTTGGAACTTTCTGAGCTTGGTTACGGAGTAGCAGAGTTGGCGAAAACTACGAACTCACCTTGATTTGAATGCCCACTGAGGAGAAAACTGATGAACAATTATTGAAATGTGGCACCGACTGGCGGTAGTAAAATGAAGAGACACTGCATTGACCACAATGCAATACAAGTTCGATCAATGTTGCAGCCCACTGGGGGCAGTACTATAAATGGCGTGTGATTTACATTTGTCTCTTCTAAAGCTGCATTTCATTGTCAATGCCTGTGACCAAGGTGCGGGGGCACAGAAACGCGTAAGGCAAAGGAATAAAGGAATAAATTCAAAGGCAGTGAGTTGGAATGCCCTTCATTACCTGCTGCTGAGTGCGCTTCCGAACGGAGATGTTTGGTTAAAAAATGATGTAACGGCTGTCTAGCCGTGGAAGTTGCACCGTCCCCGTAATCAGGAGGGAGCCGTCAAGTTTGGAACTTTCTGAGCTTGGTTACGGAGTAGCAGAGTTGGCGAAAACTATGAACTCACCTTGATTTGAATGCTCACTGAGGGGAAAACTGATGAACAATTATTGAAATGTGGCACCGACTGGCGGTAGTAAAATGAAGAGACACTGCATTGACCACAATGCAATACAAGTTTGATCAATGTTGCAGCCCACTGGGGGCAGTACTATAAATGGCGTGTGATTTACATTTGTCTCTTCTAAAGCTGCATTTCATTGTCAATGCCTGTGACCAAGGTGCGGGGGCACCGAAACGCGTAAGGCAAAGGAATAAAGGAATAAATTCAAACGCAGTGAGTTGGAATGCCCTTCATTACCTGCTGCTGAGTGCGCTTCCGAACGGAGATGTTTGGTTAAAAAATGATGTAACGGCTGTCTAGCCTTGGAAGTTGCACCGTCCCCGTAATCAGGAGGGAGCCGTCAAGTTTGGAACTTTCTGAGCTTGGTTACGGAGTAGCAGAGTTGGCGAAAACTATGAACTCACCTTGATTTGAATGCTCACTGAGGGGAAAACTGATGAACAATTATTGAAATGTGGCACCGACTGGCGGTAGTAAAATGAAGAGACACTGCATTGACCACAATGCAATACAAGTTCGATCAATGTTGCAGCCCACTGGGGGCAGTACTATAAATGGCGTGTGATTTACATTTGTCTCTTCTAAAGCTGCATTTCATTGTCAATGCCTGTGACCAAGGTGCGGGGGCACCGAAACGCGTAAGGCAAAGGAATAAAGGAATAAATTCAAACGCAGTGAGTTGGAATGCCCTTCATTACCTGCTGCTGAGTGCGCTTCCGAACGGATGATGTTTGGTTAAAAAATGATGTAACGGCTGTCTAGCCATGGAAGTTGCACCGTCCCCGTAATCAGGAGGGAGCCGTCAAGTTTGGAACTTTCTGAGCTTGGTTACGGAGTAGCAGAGTTGGCGAAAACTACGAACTCACCTTGATTTGAATGCCCACTGAGGGGAAAACTGATGAACAATTATTGAAATGTGGCACCGACTGGCGGTAGTAAAATGAAGAGACACTGCATTGACCACAATGCAATACAAGTTCGATCAATGTTGCAGCCCACTGGGGGCAGTACTATAAATGGCGTGTGATTTACATTTGTCTCTTCTAAAGCTGCATTTCATTGTCAATGCCTGTGACCAAGGTGCGGGGGCACCGAAACGCGTAAGGCAAAGGAATAAAGGAATAAATTCAAACGCAGTGAGTTGGAATGCCCTTCATTACCTGCTGCTGAGTGCGCTTCCGAACGGAGATGTTTGGTTAAAAAATGATGTAACGGCTGTCTAGCCGTGGAAGTTGCACCGTCCCCGTAATCAGGAGGGAGCCGTCAAGTTTGGAACTTTCTGAGCTTGGTTACGGAGTAGCAGAGTTGGCGAAAACTACGAACTCACCTTGATTTGAATGCCCACTGAGGGGAAAACTGATGAACAATTATTGAAATGTGGCACCGACTGGCGGTAGTAAAATGAAGAGACACTGCATTGACCACAATGCAATACAAGTTCGATCAATGTTGCAGCCCACTGGGGGCAGTACTATAAATGGCGTGTGATTTACATTTGTCTCTTCTAAAGCTGCATTTCATTGTCAATGCCTGTGACCAAGGTGCGGGGGCACCGAAACGCGTAAGGCAAAGGAATAAAGGAATAAATTCAAACGCAGTGAGTTGGAATGCCCTTCATTACCTGCTGCTGAGTGCGCTTCTGAACGAAGATGTTTGGTTAAAAAATGATGTAACGGCTGTCTAGCCGTGGAAGTTGCACCGTCCCCGTAATCAGGAGGGAGCCGTCAAGTTTGGAACTTTCTGAGCTTGGTTACGGAGTAGCAGAGTTGGCGAAAACTACGAACTCACCTTGATTTGAATGCCCACTGAGGAGAAAACTGATGAACAATTATTGAAATGTGGCACCGACTGGCGGTAGTAAAATGAAGAGACACTGCATTGACCACAATGCAATACAAGTTCGATCAATGTTGCAGCCCACTGGGGGCAGTACTATAAATGGCGTGTGATTTACATTTGTCTCTTCTAAAGCTGCATTTCATTGTCAATGCCTGTGACCAAGGTGCGGGGGCACAGAAACGCGTAAGGCAAAGGAATAAAGGAATAAATTCAAAGGCAGTGAGTTGGAATGCCCTTCATTACCTGCTGCTGAGTGCGCTTCCGAACGGAGATGTTTGGTTAAAAAATGATGTAACGGCTGTCTAGCCGTGGAAGTTACACCGTCCCCGTAATCAGGAGGGAGCCGTCAAGTTTGGAACTTTCTGAGCTTGGTTACGGAGTAGCAGAGTTGGCGAAAACTACGAACTCACCTCGATTTGAATGCCCACTGAGGGGAAAACTGATGAACAATTATTGAAATGTGGCACCGACTGGCGGTAGTAAAATGAAGAGACACTGCATTGACCACAATGCAATACAAGTTCGATCAATGTTGCAGCCCACTGGGGGCAGTACTATAAATGGCGTGTGATTTACATTTGTCTCTTCTAAAGCTGCATTTCATTGTCAATGCCTGTGACCAAGGTGCGGGGGCACCGAAACGCGTAAGGCAAAGGAATAAAGGAATAAATTCAAACGCAGTGAGTTGGAATGCCCTTCATTACCTGCTGCTGAGTGCGCTTCTGAACGAAGATGTTTGGTTAAAAAATGATGTAACGGCTGTCTAGCCGTGGAAGTTGCACCGTCCCCGTAATCAGGAGGGAGCCGTCAAGTTTGGAACTTTCTGAGCTTGGTTACGGAGTAGCAGAGTTGGCGAAAACTACGAACTCACCTTGATTTGAATGCCCACTGAGGAGAAAACTGATGAACAATTATTGAAATGTGGCACCGACTGGCGGTAGTAAAATGAAGAGACACTGCATTGACCACAATGCAATACAAGTTCGATCAATGTTGCAGCCCACTGGGGGCAGTACTATAAATGGCGTGTGATTTACATTTGTCTCTTCTAAAGCTGCATTTCATTGTCAATGCCTGTGACCAAGGTGCGGGGGCACAGAAACGCGTAAGGCAAAGGAATAAAGGAATAAATTCAAAGGCAGTGAGTTGGAATGCCCTTCATTACCTGCTGCTGAGTGCGCTTCCGAACGGAGATGTTTGGTTAAAAAATGATGTAACGGCTGTCTAGCCGTGGAAGTTACACCGTCCCCGTAATCAGGAGGGAGCCGTCAAGTTTGGAACTTTCTGAGCTTGGTTACGGAGTAGCAGAGTTGGCGAAAACTATGAACTCACCTTGATTTGAATGCTCACTGAGGGGAAAACTGATGAACAATTATTGAAATGTGGCACCGACTGGCGGTAGTAAAATGAAGAGACACTGCATTGACCACAATGCAATACAAGTTTGATCAATGTTGCAGCCCACTGGGGGCAGTACTATAAATGGCGTGTGATTTACATTTGTCTCTTCTAAAGCTGCATTTCATTGTCAATGCCTGTGACCAAGGTGCGGGGGCACCGAAACGCGTAAGGCAAAGGAATAAAGGAATAAATTCAAACGCAGTGAGTTGGAATGCCCTTCATTACCTGCTGCTGAGTGCGCTTCCGAACGGAGATGTTTGGTTAAAAAATGATGTAACGGCTGTCTAGCCTTGGAAGTTGCACCGTCCCCGTAATCAGGAGGGAGCCGTCAAGTTTGGAACTTTCTGAGCTTGGTTACGGAGTAGCAGAGTTGGCGAAAACTATGAACTCACCTTGATTTGAATGCTCACTGAGGGGAAAACTGATGAACAATTATTGAAATGTGGCACCGACTGGCGGTAGTAAAATGAAGAGACACTGCATTGACCACAATGCAATATAAGTTTGATCAATGTTGCAGCCCACTGGGGGCAGTACTATAAATGGCGTGTGATTTACATTTGTCTCTTCTAAAGCTGCATTTCATTGTCAATGCCTGTGACCAAGGTGCGGGGGCACCGAAACGCGTAAGGCAAAGGAATAAAGGAATAAATTCAAACGCAGTGAGTTGGAATGCCCTTCATTACCTGCTGCTGAGTGCGCTTCCGAACGGAGATGTTTGGTTAAAAAATGATGTAACGGCTGTCTAGCCTTGGAAGTTGCACCGTCCCCGTAATCAGGAGGGAGCCGTCAAGTTTGGAACTTTCTGAGCTTGGTTACGGAGTAGCAGAGTTGGCGAAAACTACGAACTCACCTTGATTTGAATGCCCACTGAGGGGAAAACTGATGAACAATTATTGAAATGTGGCACCGACTGGCGGTAGTAAAATGAAGAGACACTGCATTGACCACAATGCAATACAAGTTCGATCAATGTTGCAGCCCACTGGGGGCAGTACTATAAATGGCGTGTGATTTACATTTGTCTCTTCTAAAGCTGCATTTCATTGTCAATGCCTGTGACCAAGGTGCGGGGGCACCGAAACGCGTAAGGCAAAGGAATAAAGGAATAAATTCAAACGCAGTGAGTTGGAATGCCCTTCATTACCTGCAGCTGAGTGCGCTTCTGAACGAAGATGTTTGGTTAAAAAATGATGTAACGGCTGTCTAGCCGTGGAAGTTGCACCGTCCCCGTAATCAGGAGGGAGCCGTCAAGTTTGGAACTTTCTGAGCTTGGTTACGGAGTAGCAGAGTTGGCGAAAACTACGAACTCACCTTGATTTGAATGCCCACTGAGGGGAAAACTGATGAACAATTATTGAAATGTGGCACCGACTGGCGGTAGTAAAATGAAGAGACACTGCATTGACCACAATGCAATACAAGTTCGATCAATGTTGCAGCCCACTGGGGGCAGTACTATAAATGGCGTGTGATTTACATTTGTCTCTTCTAAAGCTGCATTTCATTGTCAATGCCTGTGACCAAGGTGCGGGGGCACCGAAACGCGTAAGGCAAAGGAATAAAGGAATAAATTCAAAGGCAGTGAGTTGGAATGCCCTTCATTACCTGCTGCTGAGTGCGCTTCCGAACGGAGATGTTTGGTTAAAAAATGATGTAACGGCTGTCTAGCCGTGGAAGTTGCACCGTCCCCGTAATCAGGAGGGAGCCGTCAAGTTTGGAACTTTCTGAGCTTGGTTACGGAGTAGCAGAGTTGGCGAAAACTACGAACTCACCTTGATTTGAATGCCCACTGAGGGGAAAACTGATGAACAATTATTGAAATGTGGCACCGACTGGCGGTAGTAAAATGAAGAGACACTGCATTGACCACAATGCAATACAAGTTCGATCAATGTTGCAGCCCACTGGGGGCAGTACTATAAATGGCGTGTGATTTACATTTGTCTCTTCTAAAGCTGCATTTCATTGTCAATGCCTGTGACCAAGGTGCGGGGGCACAGAAACGCGTAAGGCAAAGGAATAAAGGAATAAATTCAAAGGCAGTGAGTTGGAATGCCCTTCATTACCTGCTGCTGAGTGCGCTTCCGAACGGAGATGTTTGGTTAAAAAATGATGTAACGGCTGTCTAGCCGTGGAAGTTGCACCGTCCCCGTAATCAGGAGGGAGCCGTCAAGTTTGGAACTTTCTGAGCTTGGTTACGGAGTAGCAGAGTTGGCGAAAACTATGAACTCACCTTGATTTGAATGCCCACTGAGGAGAAAACTGATGAACAATTATTGAAATGTGGCACCGACTGGCGGTAGTAAAATGAAGAGACACTGCATTGACCACAATGCAATACAAGTTTGATCAATGTTGCAGCCCACTGGGGGCAGTACTATAAATGGCGTGTGATTTACATTTGTCTCTTCTAAAGCTGCATTTCATTGTCAATGCCTGTGACCAAGGTGCGGGGGCACCGAAACGCGTAAGGCAAAGGAATAAAGGAATAAATTCAAACGCAGTGAGTTGGAATGCCCTTCATTACCTGCTGCTGTGTGCGCTTCTGAAACGAAGATGTTTGGTTAAAAAATGATGTAACGGCTGTCTAGCCATGGAAGTTGCACCGTCCCCGTAATCAGGAGGGAGCCGTCAAGTTTGGAACTTTCTGAGCTTGGTTACGGAGTAGCAGAGTTGGCGAAAACTACGAACTCACCTTGATTTGAATGCACACTGAGGGGAAAACTGATGAACAATTATTGAAATGTGGCACCGACTGGCGGTAGTAAAATGAAGAGACACTGCATTGACCACAATGCAATACAAGTTCGATCAATGTTGCAGCCCACTGGGGGCAGTACTATAAATGGCGTGTGATTTACATTTGTCTCTTCTAAAGCTGCATTTCATTGTCAATGCCTGTGACCAAGGTGCGGGGGCACCGAAACGCATAAGGCAAAGGAATAAAGGAATAAATTCAAAGGCAGTGAGTTGGAATGCCCTTCATTACCTGCTGCTGAGTGCGCTTCCGAACGGAGATGTTTGGTTAAAAAATGATGTAACGGCTGTCTAGCCGTGGAAGTTACAACGTCCCCGTAATCAGGAGGGAGCCGTCAAGTTTGGAACTTTCTGAGCTTGGTTACGGAGTAGCAGAGTTGGCGAAAACTATGAACTCACCTTGATTTGAATGCCCACTGAGGGGAAAACTGATGAACAATTATTGAAATGTGGCACCGACTGGCGGTAGTAAAATGAAGAGACACTGCATTGACCACAATGCAATACAAGTTTGATCAATGTTGCAGCCCACTGGGGGCAGTACTATAAATGGCGTGTGATTTACATTTGTCTCTTCTAAAGCTGCATTTCATTGTCAATGCCTGTGACCAAGGTGCGGGGGCACCGAAACGCGTAAGGCAAAGGAATAAAGGAATAAATTCAAACGCAGTGAGTTGGAATGCCCTTCATTACCTGCTGCTGAGTGCGCTTCCGAACGGAGATGTTTGGTTAAAAAATGATGTAACGGCTGTCTAGCCTTGGAAGTTGCACCGTCCCCGTAATCAGGAGGGAGCCGTCAAGTTTGGAACTTTCTGAGCTTGGTTACGGAGTAGCAGAGTTGGCGAAAACTACGAACTCACCTTGATTTGAATGCTCACTGAGGGGAAAACTGATGAACAATTATTGAAATGTGGCACCGACTGGCGGTAGTAAAATGAAGAGACACTGCATTGACCACAATGCAATACAAGTTCGATCAATGTTGCAGCCCACTGGGGGCAGTACTATAAATGGCGTGTGATTTACATTTGTCTCTTCTAAAGCTGCATTTCATTGTCAATGCCTGTGACCAAGGTGCGGGGGCACCGAAACGCGTAAGGCAAAGGAATAAAGGAATAAATTCAAACGCAGTGAGTTGGAATGCCCTTCATTACCTGCTGCTGAGTGCGCTTCCGAACGGAGATGTTTGGTTAAAAAATGATGTAACGGCTGTCTAGCCTTGGAAGTTGCACCGTCCCCGTAATCAGGAGGGAGCCGTCAAGTTTGGAACTTTCTGAGCTTGGTTACGGAGTAGCAGAGTTGGCGAAAACTACGAACTCACCTTGATTTGAATGCCCACTGAGGGGAAAACTGATGAACAATTATTGAAATGTGGCACCGACTGGCGGTAGTAAAATGAAGAGACACTGCATTGACCACAATGCAATACAAGTTCGATCAATGTTGCAGCCCACTGGGGGCAGTACTATAAATGGCGTGTGATTTACATTTGTCTCTTCTAAAGCTGCATTTCATTGTCAATGCCTGTGACCAAGGTGCGGGGGCACCGAAACGCGTAAGGCAAAGGAATAAAGGAATAAATTCAAACGCAGTGAGTTGGAATGCCCTTCATTACCTGCTGCTGAGTGCGCTTCCGAACGGAGATGTTTGGTTAAAAAATGATGTAACGGCTGTCTAGCCGTGGAAGTTGCACCGTCCCCGTAATCAGGAGGGAGCCGTCAAGTTTGGAACTTTCTGAGCTTGGTTACGGAGTAGCAGAGTTGGCGAAAACTACGAACTCACCTTGATTTGAATGCCCACTGAGGGGAAAACTGATGAACAATTATTGAAATGTGGCACCGACTGGCGGTAGTAAAATGAAGAGACACTGCATTGACCACAATGCAATACAAGTTCGATCAATGTTGCAGCCCACTGGGGGCAGTACTATAAATGGCGTGTGATTTACATTTGTCTCTTCTAAAGCTGCATTTCATTGTCAATGCCTGTGACCAAGGTGCGGGGGCACCGAAACGCGTAAGGCAAAGGAATAAAGGAATAAATTCAAACGCAGTGAGTTGGAATGCCCTTCATTACCTGCTGCTGAGTGCGCTTCCGAACGGAGATGTTTGGTTAAAAAATGATGTAACGGCTGTCTAGCCGTGGAAGTTGCACCGTCCCCGTAATCAGGAGGGAGCCGTCAAGTTTGGAACTTTCTGAGCTTGGTTACGGAGTAGCAGAGTTGGCGAAAACTACGAACTCACCTTGATTTGAATGCCCACTGAGGGGAAAACTGATGAACAATTATTGAAATGTGGCACCGACTGGCGGTAGTAAAATGAAGAGACACTGCATTGACCACAATGCAATACAAGTTCGATCAATGTTGCAGCCCACTGGGGGCAGTACTATAAATGGCGTGTGATTTACATTTGTCTCTTCTAAAGCTGCATTTCATTGTCAATGCCTGTGACCAAGGTGCGGGGGCACAAAAACGCGTAAGGCAAAGGAATAAAGGAATAAATTCAAAGGCAGTGAGTTGGAATGCCCTTCATTACCTGCTGCTGAGTGCGCTTCCGAACGGAGATGTTTGGTTAAAAAATGATGTAACGGCTGTCTAGCCGTGGAAGTTGCACCGTCCCCGTAATCAGGAGGGAGCCGTCAAGTTTGGAACTTTCAAGCTTGGTTACGGAGTAGCAGAGTTGGCGAAAACTATGAACTCGCCTTGATTTGAATGCTCACTGAGGAGAAAACTGATGAACATTTATTGAAATGTGGCACCGACTGGCGGTAGTAAAATGAAGAGACACTGCATTGACCACAATGCACTACAAGTTTGATCAATGTTGCAGCCCACTGGGGGCAGTACTATAAATGGCGTGTGATTTACATTTGTCTCTTCTAAAGCTGCATTTCATTGTCAATGCCTGTGACCAAGGTGCAGGGGCACCGAAACGCGTAAGGCAAAGGAATAAAGGAATAAATTCAAACGCAGTGAGTTTGAATGCCCTTCATTACCTGCTGCTGTGTGCGCTTCGAAACGATGATGTTTGGTTAAAAAATGATGTAACGGCTGTCTAGCCATGGAAGTTGCACCGTCCCCGTAATCAGGAGGGAGCCGTCAAGTTTGGAACTTTCTGAGCTTGGTTACGGAGTAGCAGAGTTGGCGAAAACTACGAACTCACCTTGATTTGAATGCACACTGAGGGGAAAACTGATGAACAATTATTGAAATGTGGCACCGACTGGCGGTAGTAAAATGAAGAGACACTGCATTGACCACAATGCAATACAAGTTCGATCAATGTTGCAGCCCACTGGGGGCAGTACTATAAATGGCGTGTGATTTACATTTGTCTCTTCTAAAGCTGCATTTCATTGTCAATGCCTGTGACCAAGGTGCGGGGGCACCGAAACGCATAAGGCAAAGGAATAAAGGAATAAATTCAAAGGCAGTGAGTTGGAATGCCCTTCATTACCTGCTGCTGAGTGCGCTTCCGAACGGAGATGTTTGGTTAAAAAATGATGTAACGGCTGTCTAGCCGTGGAAGTTACACCGTCCCCGTAATCAGGAGGGAGCCGTCAAGTTTGGAACTTTCTGAGCTTGGTTACGGAGTAGCAGAGTTGGCGAAAACTATGAACTCACCTTGATTTGAATGCCCACTGAGGGGAAAACTGATGAACAATTATTGAAATGTGGCACCGACTGGCGGTAGTAAAATGAAGAGACACTGCATTGACCACAATGCAATACAAGTTTGATCAATGTTGCAGCCCACTGGGGGCAGTACTATAAATGGCGTGTGATTTACATTTGTCTCTTCTAAAGCTGCATTTCATTGTCAATGCCTGTGACCAAGGTGCGGGGGCACCGAAACGCGTAAGGCAAAGGAATAAAGGAATAAATTCAAACGCAGTGAGTTGGAATGCCCTTCATTACCTGCTGCTGAGTGCGCTTCCGAACGGAGATGTTTGGTTAAAAAATGATGTAACGGCTGTCTAGCCGTGGAAGTTGCACCGTCCCCGTAATCAGGAGGGAGCCGTCAAGTTTGGAACTTTCTGAGCTTGGTTACGGAGTAGCAGAGTTGGCGAAAACTACGAACTCACCTTGATTTGAATGCCCACTGAGGGGAAAACTGATGAACAATTATTGAAATGTGGCACCGACTGGCGGTAGTAAAATGAAGAGACACTGCATTGACCACAATGCAATACAAGTTCGATCAATGTTGCAGCCCACTGGGGGCAGTACTATAAATGGCGTGTGATTTACATTTGTCTCTACTAAAGCTGCATTTCATTGTCAATGCCTGTGACCAAGGTGCGGGGGCACCGAAACGCGTAAGGCAAAGGAATAAAGGAATAAATTCAAACGCAGCGAGTTGGAATGCCCTTCATTACCTGCTGCTGAGTGCGCTTCTGAACGAAGATGTTTGGTTAAAAAATGATGTAACGGCTGTCTAGCCGTGGAAGTTGCACCGTCCCCGTAATCAGGAGGGAGCCGTCAAGTTTGGAACTTTCTGAGCTTGGTTACGGAGTAGCAGAGTTGGCGAAAACTACGAACTCACCTTGATTTGAATGCCCACTGAGGGGAAAACTGATGAACAATTATTGAAATGTGGCACCGACTGGCGGTAGTAAAATGAAGAGACACTGCATTGACCACAATGCAATACAAGTTCGATCAATGTTGCAGCCCACTGGGGGCAGTACTATAAATGGCGTGTGATTTACATTTGTCTCTTCTAAAGCTGCATTTCATTGTCAATGCCTGTGACCAAGGTGCGGGGGCACCGAAACGCGTAAGGCAAAGGAATAAAGGAATAAATTCAAAGGCAGTGAGTTGGAATGCCCTTCATTACCTGCTGCTGAGTGCGCTTCCGAACGGAGATGTTTGGTTAAAAAATGATGTAACGGCTGTCTAGCCATGGAAGTTGCACCGTCCCCGTAATCAGGAGGGAGCCGTCAAGTTTGGAACTTTCTGAGCTTGGTTACGGAGTAGCAGAGTTGGCGAAAACTACGAACTCACCTTGATTTGAATGCCCACTGAGGGGAAAACTGATGAACAATTATTGAAATGTGGCACCGACTGGCGGTAGTAAAATGAAGAGACACTGCATTGACCACAATGCAATACAAGTTCGATCAATGTTGCAGCCCACTGGGGGCAGTACTATAAATGGCGTGTGATTTACATTTGTCTCTTCTAAAGCTGCATTTCATTGTCAATGCCTGTGACCAAGGTGCGGGGGCACCGAAACGCGTAAGGCAAAGGAATAAAGGAATAAATTCAAACGCAGTGAGTTGGAATGCCCTTCATTACCTGCTGCTGAGTGCGCTTCCGAACGAAGATGTTTGGTTAAAAAATGATGTAACGGCTGTCTAGCCGTGGAAGTTGCACCGTCCCCGTAATCAGGAGGGAGCCGTCAAGTTTGGAACTTTCTGAGCTTGGTTACGGAGTAGCAGAGTTGGCGAAAACTACGAACTCACCTTGATTTGAATGCCCACTGAGGGGAAAACTGATGAACAATTATTGAAATGTGGCACCGACTGGCGGTAGTAAAATGAAGAGACACTGCATTGACCACAATGCAATACAAGTTCGATCAATGTTGCAGCCCACTGGGGGCAGTACTATAAATGGCGTGTGATTTACATTTGTCTCTTCTAAAGCTGCATTTCATTGTCAATGCCTGTGACCAAGGTGCGGGGGCACAGAAACGCGTAAGGCAAAGGAATAAAGGAATAAATACAAAGGCAGTGAGTTGGAATGCCCTTCATTACCTGCTGCTGAGTGCGCTTCCGAACGGAGATGTTTGGTTAAAAAATGATGTAACGGCTGTCTAGCCGTGGAAGTTGCACCGTCCCCGTAATCAGGAGGGAGCCGTCAAGTTTGGAACTTTCTGAGCTTGGTTACGGAGTAGCAGAGTTGGCGAAAACTACGAACTCACCTTGATTTGAATGCCCACTGAGGGGAAAACTGATGAACAATTATTGAAATGTGGCACCGACTGGCGGTAGTAAAATGAAGAGACACTGCATTGACCACAATGCAATACAAGTTCGATCAATGTTGCAGCCCACTGGGGGCAGTACTATAAATGGCGTGTGATTTACATTTGTCTCTTCTAAAGCTGCATTTCATTGTCAATGCCTGTGACCAAGGTGCGGGGGCACCGAAACGCGTAAGGCAAAGGAATAAAGGAATAAATTCAAACGCAGTGAGTTGGAATGCCCTTCATTACCTGCTGCTGAGTGCGCTTCCGAACGAAGATGTTTGGTTAAAAAATGATGTAACGGCTGTCTAGCCGTGGAAGTTGCACCGTCCCCGTAATCAGGAGGGAGCCGTCAAGTTTGGAACTTTCTGAGCTTGGTTACGGAGTAGCAGAGTTGGCGAAAACTACGAACTCACCTTGATTTGAATGCCCACTGAGGGGAAAACTGATGAACAATTATTGAAATGTGGCACCGACTGGCGGTAGTAAAATGAAGAGACACTGCATTGACCACAATGCAATACAAGTTCGATCAATGTTGCAGCCCACTGGGGGCAGTACTATAAATGGCGTGTGATTTACATTTGTCTCTTCTAAAGCTGCATTTCATTGTCAATGCCTGTGACCAAGGTGCGGGGGCACAGAAACGCGTAAGGCAAAGGAATAAAGGAATAAATTCAAAGGCAGTGAGTTGGAATGCCCTTCATTACCTGCTGCTGAGTGCGCTTCCGAACGGAGATGTTTGGTTAAAAAATGATGTAACGGCTGTCTAGCCGTGGAAGTTACACCGTCCCCGTAATCAGGAGGGAGCCGTCAAGTTTGGAACTTTCTGAGCTTGGTTACGGAGTAGCAGAGTTGGCGAAAACTATGAACTCACCTTGATTTGAATGCTCACTGAGGGGAAAACTGATGAACAATTATTGAAATGTGGCACCGACTGGCGGTAGTAAAATGAAGAGACACTGCATTGACCACAATGCAATACAAGTTTGATCAATGTTGCAGCCCACTGGGGGCAGTACTATAAATGGCGTGTGATTTACATTTGTCTCTTCTAAAGCTGCATTTCATTGTCAATGCCTGTGACCAAGGTGCGGGGGCACCGAAACGCGTAAGGCAAAGGAATAAAGGAATAAATTCAAACGCAGTGAGTTGGAATGCCCTTCATTACCTGCTGCTGAGTGCGCTTCCGAACGGAGATGTTTGGTTAAAAAATGATGTAACGGCTGTCTAGCCGTGGAAGTTGCACCGTCCCCGTAATCAGGAGGGAGCCGTCAAGTTTGGAACTTTCTGAGCTTGGTTACGGAGTAGCAGAGTTGGCGAAAACTATGAACTCACCTTGATTTGAATGCTCACTGAGGGGAAAACTGATGAACAATTATTGAAATGTGGCACCGACTGGCGGTAGTAAAATGAAGAGACACTGCATTGACCACAATGCAATACAAGTTCGATCAATGTTGCAGCCCACTGGGGGCAGTACTATAAATGGCGTGTGATTTACATTTGTCTCTTCTAAAGCTGCATTTCATTGTCAATGCCTGTGACCAAGGTGCGGGGGCACCGAAACGCGTAAGGCAAAGGAATAAAGGAATAAATTCAAACGCAGTGAGTTGGAATGCCCTTCATTACCTGCTGCTGAGTGCGCTTCCGAACGAAGATGTTTGGTTAAAAAATGATGTAACGGCTGTCTAGCCGTGGAAGTTGCACCGTCCCCGTAATCAGGAGGGAGCCGTCAAGTTTGGAACTTTCTGAGCTTGGTTACGGAGTAGCAGAGTTGGCGAAAACTACGAACTCACCTTGATTTGAATGCCCACTGAGGGGAAAACTGATGAACAATTATTGAAATGTGGCACCGGCTGGCGGTAGTAAAATGAAGAGACACTGCATTGACCACAATGCAATACAAGTTCGATCAATGTTGCAGCCCACTGGGGGCAGTACTATAAATGGCGTGTGATTTACATTTGTCTCTTCTAAAGCTGCATTTCATTGTCAATGCCTGTGACCAAGGTGCGGGGGCACAGAAACGCGTAAGGCAAAGGAATAAAGGAATAAATTCAAAGGCAGTGAGTTGGAATGCCCTTCATTACCTGCTGCTGAGTGCGCTTCCGAACGGAGATGTTTGGTTAAAAAATGATGTAACGGCTGTCTAGCCGTGGAAGTTGCACCGTCCCCGTAATCAGGAGGGAGCCGTCAAGTTTGGAACTTTCTGAGCTTGGTTACGGAGTAGCAGAGTTGGCGAAAACTATGAACTCACCTTGATTTGAATGCTCACTGAGGGGAAAACTGATGAACAATTATTGAAATGTGGCACCGACTGGCGGTAGTAAAATGAAGAGACACTGCATTGACCACAATGCAATACAAGTTTGATCAATGTTGCAGCCCACTGGGGGCAGTACTATAAATGGCGTGTGATTTACATTTGTCTCTTCTAAAGCTGCATTTCATTGTCAATGCCTGTGACCAAGGTGCGGGGGCACCGAAACGCGTAAGGCAAAGGAATAAAGGAATAAATTCAAACGCAGTGAGTTGGAATGCCCTTCATTACCTGCTGCTGAGTGCGCTTCCGAACGGATGATGTTTGGTTAAAAAATGATGTAACGGCTGTCTAGCCGTGGAAGTTGCACCGTCCCCGTAATCAGGAGGGAGCCGTCAAGTTTGGAACTTTCTGAGCTTGGTTACGGAGTAGCAGAGTTGGCGAAAACTACGAACTCACCTTGATTTGAATGCCCACTGAGGGGAAAACTGATGAACAATTATTGAAATGTGGCACCGACTGGCGGTAGTAAAATGAAGAGACACTGCATTGACCACAATGCAATACAAGTTCGATCAATGTTGCAGCCCACTGGGGGCAGTACTATAAATGGCGTGTGATTTACATTTGTCTCTTCTAAAGCTGCATTTCATTGTCAATGCCTGTGACCAAGGTGCGGGGGCACCGAAACGCGTAAGGCAAAGGAATAAAGGAATAAATTCAAAGGCAGTGAGTTGGAATGCCCTTCATTACCTGCTGCTGAGTGCGCTTCCGAACGGAGATGTTTGGTTAAAAAATGATGTAACGGCTGTCTAGCCGTGGAAGTTGCACCGTCCCCGTAATCAGGAGGGAGCCGTCAAGTTTGGAACTTTCTGAGCTTGGTTACGGAGTAGCAGAGTTGGCGAAAACTATGAACTCACCTTGATTTGAATGCCCACTGAGGGGAAAACTGATGAACAATTATTGAAATGTGGCACCGACTGGCGGTAGTAAAATGAAGAGACACTGCATTGACCACAATGCAATACAAGTTTGATCAATGTTGCAGCCCACTGGGGGCAGTACTATAAATGGCGTGTGATTTACATTTGTCTCTTCTAAAGCTGCATTTCATTGTCAATGCCTGTGACCAAGGTGCGGGGGCACCGAAACGCGTAAGGCAAAGGAATAAAGGAATAAATTCAAACGCAGTGAGTTGGAATGCCCTTCATTACCTGCTGCTGAGTGCGCTTCCGAACGGAGATGTTTGGTTAAAAAATGATGTAACGGCTGTCTAGCCGTGGAAGTTGCACCGTCCCCGTAATCAGGAGGGAGCCGTCAAGTTTGGAACTTTCTGAGCTTGGTTACGGAGTAGCAGAGTTGGCGAAAACTACGAACTCACCTTGATTTGAATGCCCACTGAGGGGAAAACTGATGAACAATTATTGAAATGTGGCACCGACTGGCGGTAGTAAAATGAAGAGACACTGCATTGACCACAATGCAATACAAGTTCGATCAATGTTGCAGCCCACTGGGGGCAGTACTATAAATGGCGTGTGATTTACATTTGTCTCTTCTAAAGCTGCATTTCATTGTCAATGCCTGTGACCAAGGTGCGGGGGCACCGAAACGCCTAAGGCAAAGGAATAAAGGAATAAATTCAAACGCAGTGAGTTGGAATGCCCTTCATTACCTGCTGCTGAGTGCGCTTCCGAACGGAGATGTTTGGTTAAAAAATGATGTAACGGCTGTCTAGCCGTGGAAGTTGCACCGTCCCCGAAATCAGGAGGGAGCCGTCAAGTTTGGAACTTTCTGAGCTTGGTTACGGAGTAGCAGAGTTGGCGAAAACTACGAACTCACCTTGATTTGAATGCCCACTGAGGGGAAAACTGATGAACAATTATTGAAATGTGGCACCTCCTGGCGGTAGTAAAATGAAGAGACACTGCATTGACCACAATGCAATACAAGTTCGATCAATGTTGCAGCCCACTGGGGGCAGTACTATAAATGGCGTGTGATTTACATTTGTCTCTTCTAAAGCTGCATTTCATTGTCAATGCCTGTGACCAAGGTGCGGGGGCACCGAAACGCGTAAGGCAAAGGAATAAAGGAATAAATTCAAAGGCAGTGAGTTGGAATGCCCTTCATTACCTGCTGCTGAGTGCGCTTCCGAACGGAGATGTTTGGTTAAAAAATGATGTAACGGCTGTCTAGCCATGGAAGTTGCACCGTCCCCGTAATCAGGAGGGAGCCGTCAAGTTTGGAACTTTCTGAGCTTGGTTACGGAGTAGCAGAGTTGGCGAAAACTATGAACTCACCTTGATTTGAATGCCCACTGAGGGGAAAACTGATGAACAATTATTGAAATGTGGCACCGACTGGCGGTAGTAAAATGAAGAGACACTGCATTGACCACAATGCAATACAAGTTCGATCAATGTTGCAGCCCACTGGGGGCAGTACTATAAATGGCGTGTGATTTACATTTGTCTCTTCTAAAGCTGCATTTCATTGTCAATGCCTGTGACCAAGGTGCGGGGGCACCGAAACGCGTAAGGCAAAGGAATAAAGGAATAAATTCAAACGCAGTGAGTTGGAATGCCCTTCATTACCTGCTGCTGAGTGCGCTTCCGAACGGAGATGTTTGGTTAAAAAATGATGTAACGGCTGTCTAGCCGTGGAAGTTGCACCGTCCCCGTAATCAGGAGGGAGCCGTCAAGTTTGGAACTTTCTGAGCTTGGTTACGGAGTAGCAGAGTTGGCGAAAACTACGAACTCACCTTGATTTGAATGCCCACTGAGGGGAAAACTGATGAACAATTATTGAAATGTGGCACCGACTGGCGGTAGTAAAATGAAGAGACACTGCATTGACCACAATGCAATACAAGTTCGATCAATGTTGCAGCCCACTGGGGGCAGTACTATAAATGGCGTGTGATTTACATTTGTCTCTTCTAAAGCTGCATTTCATTGTCAATGCCTGTGACCAAGGTGCGGGGGCACCGAAACGCGTAAGGCAAAGGAATAAAGGAATAAATTCAAACGCAGTGAGTTGGAATGCCCTTCATTACCTGCTGCTGAGTGCGCTTCCGAACGGAGATGTTTGGTTAAAAAATGATGTAACGGCTGTCTAGCCGTGGAAGTTGCACCGTCCCCGTAATCAGGAGGGAGCCGTCAAGTTTGGAACTTTCTGAGCTTGGTTACGGAGTAGCAGAGTTGGCGAAAACTACGAACTCACCTTGATTTGAATGCCCACTGAGGGGAAAACTGATGAACAATTATTGAAATGTGGCACCGACTGGCGGTAGTAAAATGAAGAGACACTGCATTGACCACAATGCAATACAAGTTCGATCAATGTTGCAGCCCACTGGGGGCAGTACTATAAATGGCGTGTGATTTACATTTGTCTCTTCTAAAGCTGCATTTCATTGTCAATGCCTGTGACCAAGGTGCGGGGGCACCGAAACGCGTAAGGCAAAGGAATAAAGGAATAAATTCAAACGCAGTGAGTTGGAATGCCCTTCATTACCTGCTGCTGAGTGCGCTTCCGAACGGAGATGTTTGGTTAAAAAATGATGTAACGGCTGTCTAGCCGTGGAAGTTGCACCGTCCCCGTAATCAGGAGGGAGCCGTCAAGTTTGGAACTTTCTGAGCTTGGTTACGGAGTAGCAGAGTTGGCGAAAACTACGAACTCACCTTGATTTGAATGCCCACTGAGGGGAAAACTGATGAACAATTATTGAAATGTGGCACCGACTGGCGGTAGTAAAATGAAGAGACACTGCATTGACCACAATGCAATACAAGTTCGATCAATGTTGCAGCCCACTGGGGGCAGTACTATAAATGGCGTGTGATTTACATTTGTCTCTTCTAAAGCTGCATTTCATTGTCAATGCCTGTGACCAAGGTGCGGGGGCACAGAAACGCGTAAGGCAAAGGAATAAAGGAATAAATTCAAAGGCAGTGAGTTGGAATGCCCTTCATTACCTGCTGCTGAGTGCGCTTCCGAACGGAGATGTTTGGTTAAAAAATGATGTAACGGCTGTCTAGCCGTGGAAGTTGCACCGTCCCCGTAATCAGGAGGGAGCCGTCAAGTTTGGAACTTTCTGAGCTTGGTTACGGAGTAGCAGAGTTGGCGAAAACTATGAACTCACCTTGATTTGAATGCTCACTGAGGGGAAAACTGATGAACAATTATTGAAATGTGGCACCGACTGGCGGTAGTAAAATGAAGAGACACTGCATTGACCACAATGCAATACAAGTTTGATCAATGTTGCAGCCCACTGGGGGCAGTACTATAAATGGCGTGTGATTTACATTTGTCTCTTCTAAAGCTGCATTTCATTGTCAATGCCTGTGACCAAGGTGCGGGGGCACCGAAACGCGTAAGGCAAAGGAATAAAGGAATAAATTCAAACGCAGTGAGTTGGAATGCCCTTCATTACCTGCTGCTGAGTGCGCTTCCGAACGGAGATGTTTGGTTAAAAAATGATGTAACGGCTGTCTAGCCTTGGAAGTTGCACCGTCCCCGTAATCAGGAGGGAGCCGTCAAGTTTGGAACTTTCTGAGCTTGGTTACGGAGTAGCAGAGTTGGCGAAAACTATGAACTCACCTTGATTTGAATGCTCACTGAGGGGAAAACTGATGAACAATTATTGAAATGTGGCACCGACTGGCGGTAGTAAAATGAAGAGACACTGCATTGACCACAATGCAATACAAGTTTGATCAATGTTGCAGCCCACTGGGGGCAGTACTATAAATGGCGTGTGATTTACATTTGTCTCTTCTAAAGCTGCATTTCATTGTCAATGCCTGTGACCAAGGTGCGGGGGCACCGAAACGCGTAAGGCAAAGGAATAAAGGAATAAATTCAAACGCAGTGAGTTGGAATGCCCTTCATTACCTGCTGCTGAGTGCGCTTCCGAACGGATGATGTTTGGTTAAAAAATGATGTAACGGCTGTCTAGCCATGGAAGTTGCACCGTCCCCGTAATCAGGAGGGAGCCGTCAAGTTTGGAACTTTCTGAGCTTGGTTACGGAGTAGCAGAGTTGGCGAAAACTACGAACTCACCTTGATTTGAATGCCCACTGAGGGGAAAACTGATGAACAATTATTGAAATGTGGCACCGGCTGGCGGTAGTAAAATGAAGAGACACTGCATTGACCACAATGCAATACAAGTTCGATCAATGTTGCAGCCCACTGGGGGCAGTACTATAAATGGCGTGTGATTTACATTTGTCTCTTCTAAAGCTGCATTTCATTGTCAATGCCTGTGACCAAGGTGCGGGGGCACCGAAACGCGTAAGGCAAAGGAATAAAGGAATAAATTCAAACGCAGTGAGTTGGAATGCCCTTCATTACCTGCTGCTGAGTGCGCTTCTGAACGAAGATGTTTGGTTAAAAAATGATGTAACGGCTGTCTAGCCGTGGAAGTTGCACCGTCCCCGTAATCAGGAGGGAGCCGTCAAGTTTGGAACTTTCTGAGCTTGGTTACGGAGTAGCAGAGTTGGCGAAAACTACGAACTCACCTTGATTTGAATGCCCACTGAGGGGAAAACTGATGAACAATTATTGAAATGTGGCACCGACTGGCGGTAGTAAAATGAAGAGACACTGCATTGACCACAATGCAATACAAGTTCGATCAATGTTGCAGCCCACTGGGGGCAGTACTATAAATGGCGTGTGATTTACATTTGTCTCTTCTAAAGCTGCATTTCATTGTCAATGCCTGTGACCAAGGTGCGGGGGCACCGAAACGCGTAAGGCAAAGGAATAAAGGAATAAATTCAAAGGCAGTGAGTTGGAATGCCCTTCATTACCTGCTGCTGAGTGCGCTTCCGAACGGAGATGTTTGGTTAAAAAATGATGTAACGGCTGTCTAGCCGTGGAAGTTGCACCGTCCCCGTAATCAGGAGGGAGCCGTCAAGTTTGGAACTTTCTGAGCTTGGTTACGGAGTAGCAGAGTTGGCGAAAACTACGAACTCACCTTGATTTGAATGCCCACTGAGGGGAAAACTGATGAACAATTATTGAAATGTGGCACCGACTGGCGGTAGTAAAATGAAGAGACACTGCATTGACCACAATGCAATACAAGTTCGATCAATGTTGCAGCCCACTGGGGGCAGTACTATAAATGGCGTGTGATTTACATTTGTCTCTTCTAAAGCTGCATTTCATTGTCAATGCCTGTGACCAAGGTGCGGGGGCACCGAAACGCGTAAGGCAAAGGAATAAAGGAATAAATTCAAAGGCAGTGAGTTGGAATGCCCTTCATTACCTGCTGCTGAGTGCGCTTCCGAACGGAGATGTTTGGTTAAAAAATGATGTAACGGCTGTCTAGCCGTGGAAGTTGCACCGTCCCCGTAATCAGGAGGGAGCCGTCAAGTTTGGAACTTTCTGAGCTTGGTTACGGAGTAGCAGAGTTGGCGAAAACTATGAACTCACCTTGATTTGAATGCCCACTGAGGGGAAAACTGATGAACAATTATTGAAATGTGGCACCGACTGGCGGTAGTAAAATGAAGAGACACTGCATTGACCACAATGCAATACAAGTTTGATCAATGTTGCAGCCCACTGGGGGCAGTACTATAAATGGCGTGTGATTTACATTTGTCTCTTCTAAAGCTGCATTTCATTGTCAATGCCTGTGACCAAGGTGCGGGGGCACCGAAACGCGTAAGGCAAAGGAATAAAGGAATAAATTCAAACGCAGTGAGTTGGAATGCCCTTCATTACCTGCTGCTGAGTGCGCTTCCGAACGGAGATGTTTGGTTAAAAAATGATGTAACGGCTGTCTAGCCGTGGAAGTTGCACCGTCCCCGTAATCAGGAGGGAGCCGTCAAGTTTGGAACTTTCTGAGCTTGGTTACGGAGTAGCAGAGTTGGCGAAAACTACGAACTCACCTTGATTTGAATGCCCACTGAGGGGAAAACTGATGAACAATTATTGAAATGTGGCACCGACTGGCGGTAGTAAAATGAAGAGACACTGCATTGACCACAATGCAATACAAGTTCGATCAATGTTGCAGCCCACTGGGGGCAGTACTATAAATGGCGTGTGATTTACATTTGTCTCTTCTAAAGCTGCATTTCATTGTCAATGCCTGTGACCAAGGTGCGGGGGCACCGAAACGCGTAAGGCAAAGGAATAAAGGAATAAATTCAAAGGCAGTGAGTTGGAATGCCCTTCATTACCTGCTGCTGAGTGCGCTTCCGAACGGAGATGTTTGGTTAAAAAATGATGTAACGGCTGTCTAGCCGTGGAAGTTGCACCGTCCCCGTAATCAGGAGGGAGCCGTCAAGTTTGGAACTTTCTGAGCTTGGTTACGGAGTAGCAGAGTTGGCGAAAACTACGAACTCACCTTGATTTGAATGCCCACTGAGGGGAAAACTGATGAACAATTATTGAAATGTGGCACCGACTGGCGGTAGTAAAATGAAGAGACACTGCATTGACCACAATGCAATACAAGTTCGATCAATGTTGCAGCCCACTGGGGGCAGTACTATAAATGGCGTGTGATTTACATTTGTCTCTTCTAAAGCTGCATTTCATTGTCAATGCCTGTGACCAAGGTGCGGGGGCACCGAAACGCGTAAGGCAAAGGAATAAAGGAATAAATTCAAACGCAGTGAGTTGGAATGCCCTTCATTACCTGCTGCTGAGTGCGCTTCCGAACGGAGATGTTTGGTTAAAAAATGATGTAACGGCTGTCTAGCCGTGGAAGTTGCACCGTCCCCGTAATCAGGAGGGAGCCGTCAAGTTTGGAACTTTCTGAGCTTGGTTACGGAGTAGCAGAGTTGGCGAAAACTATGAACTCACCTTGATTTGAATGCCCACTGAGGGGAAAACTGATGAACAATTATTGAAATGTGGCACCGACTGGCGGTAGTAAAATGAAGAGACACTGCATTGACCACAATGCAATACAAGTTCGATCAATGTTGCAGCCCACTGGGGGCAGTACTATAAATGGCGTGTGATTTACATTTGTCTCTTCTAAAGCTGCATTTCATTGTCAATGCCTGTGACCAAGGTGCGGGGGCACCGAAACGCGTAAGGCAAAGGAATAAAGGAATAAATTCAAAGGCAGTGAGTTGGAATGCCCTTCATTACCTGCTGCTGAGTGCGCTTCCGAACGGAGATGTTTGGTTAAAAAATGATGTAACGGCTGTCTAGCCGTGGAAGTTGCACCGTCCCCGTAATCAGGAGGGAGCCGTCAAGTTTGGAACTTTCTGAGCTTGGTTACGGAGTAGCAGAGTTGGCGAAAACTACGAACTCACCTTGATTTGAATGCCCACTGAGGGGAAAACTGATGAACAATTATTGAAATGTGGCACCGACTGGCGGTAGTAAAATGAAGAGACACTGCATTGACCACAATGCAATACAAGTTCGATCAATGTTGCAGCCCACTGGGGGCAGTACTATAAATGGCGTGTGATTTACATTTGTCTCTTCTAAAGCTGCATTTCATTGTCAATGCCTGTGACCAAGGTGCGGGGGCACCGAAACGCGTAAGGCAAAGGAATAAAGGAATAAATTCAAACGCAGTGAGTTGGAATGCCCTTCATTACCTGCTGCTGAGTGCGCTTCCGAACGGAGATGTTTGGTTAAAAAATGATGTAACGGCTGTCTAGCCGTGGAAGTTGCACCGTCCCCGTAATCAGGAGGGAGCCGTCAAGTTTGGAACTTTCTGAGCTTGGTTACGGAGTAGCAGAGTTGGCGAAAACTACGAACTCACCTTGATTTGAATGCCCACTGAGGGGAAAACTGATGAACAATTATTGAAATGTGGCACCGACTGGCGGTAGTAAAATGAAGAGACACTGCATTGACCACAATGCAATACAAGTTCGATCAATGTTGCAGCCCACTGGGGGCAGTACTATAAATGGCGTGTGATTTACATTTGTCTCTTCTAAAGCTGCATTTCATTGTCAATGCCTGTGACCAAGGTGCGGGGGCACCGAAACGCGTAAGGCAAAGGAATAAAGGAATAAATTCAAACGCAGTGAGTTGGAATGCCCTTCATTACCTGCTGCTGAGTGCGCTTCCGAACGGAGATGTTTGGTTAAAAAATGATGTAACGGCTGTCTAGCCGTGGAAGTTGCACCGTCCCCGTAATCAGGAGGGAGCCGTCAAGTTTGGAACTTTCTGAGCTTGGTTACGGAGTAGCAGAGTTGGCGAAAACTACGAACTCACCTTGATTTGAATGCCCACTGAGGGGAAAACTGATGAACAATTATTGAAATGTGGCACCGACTGGCGGTAGTAAAATGAAGAGACACTGCATTGACCACAATGCAATACAAGTTCGATCAATGTTGCAGCCCACTGGGGGCAGTACTATAAATGGCGTGTGATTTACATTTGTCTCTTCTAAAGCTGCATTTCATTGTCAATGCCTGTGACCAAGGTGCGGGGGCACCGAAACGCGTAAGGCAAAGGAATAAAGGAATAAATTCAAAGGCAGTGAGTTGGAATGCCCTTCATTACCTGCTGCTGAGTGCGCTTCCGAACGGAGATGTTTGGTTAAAAAATGATGTAACGGCTGTCTAGCCGTGGAAGTTGCACCGTCCCCGTAATCAGGAGGGAGCCGTCAAGTTTGGAACTTTCTGAGCTTGGTTACGGAGTAGCAGAGTTGGCGAAAACTATGAACTCACCTTGATTTGAATGCCCACTGAGGGGAAAACTGATGAACAATTATTGAAATGTGGCACCGACTGGCGGTAGTAAAATGAAGAGACACTGCATTGACCACAATGCAATACAAGTTCGATCAATGTTGCAGCCCACTGGGGGCAGTACTATAAATGGCGTGTGATTTACATTTGTCTCTTCTAAAGCTGCATTTCATTGTCAATGCCTGTGACCAAGGTGCGGGGGCACCGAAACGCGTAAGGCAAAGGAATAAAGGAATAAATTCAAACGCAGTGAGTTGGAATGCCCTTCATTACCTGCTGCTGAGTGCGCTTCCGAACGGAGATGTTTGGTTAAAAAATGATGTAACGGCTGTCTAGCCGTGGAAGTTGCACCGTCCCCGTAATCAGGAGGGAGCCGTCAAGTTTGGAACTTTCTGAGCTTGGTTACGGAGTAGCAGAGTTGGCGAAAACTACGAACTCACCTTGATTTGAATGCCCACTGAGGGGAAAACTGATGAACAATTATTGAAATGTGGCACCGACTGGCGGTAGTAAAATGAAGAGACACTGCATTGACCACAATGCAATACAAGTTCGATCAATGTTGCAGCCCACTGGGGGCAGTACTATAAATGGCGTGTGATTTACATTTGTCTCTTCTAAAGCTGCATTTCATTGTCAATGCCTGTGACCAAGGTGCGGGGGCACCGAAACGCGTAAGGCAAAGGAATAAAGGAATAAATTCAAAGGCAGTGAGTTGGAATGCCCTTCATTACCTGCTGCTGAGTGCGCTTCCGAACGGAGATGTTTGGTTAAAAAATGATGTAACGGCTGTCTAGCCGTGGAAGTTGCACCGTCCCCGTAATCAGGAGGGAGCCGTCAAGTTTGGAACTTTCTGAGCTTGGTTACGGAGTAGCAGAGTTGGCGAAAACTATGAACTCACCTTGATTTGAATGCCCACTGAGGGGAAAACTGATGAACAATTATTGAAATGTGGCACCGACTGGCGGTAGTAAAATGAAGAGACACTGCATTGACCACAATGCAATACAAGTTCGATCAATGTTGCAGCCCACTGGGGGCAGTACTATAAATGGCGTGTGATTTACATTTGTCTCTTCTAAAGCTGCATTTCATTGTCAATGCCTGTGACCAAGGTGCGGGGGCACCGAAACGCGTAAGGCAAAGGAATAAAGGAATAAATTCAAACGCAGTGAGTTGGAATGCCCTTCATTACCTGCTGCTGAGTGCGCTTCCGAACGGAGATGTTTGGTTAAAAAATGATGTAACGGCTGTCTAGCCGTGGAAGTTGCACCGTCCCCGTAATCAGGAGGGAGCCGTCAAGTTTGGAACTTTCTGAGCTTGGTTACGGAGTAGCAGAGTTGGCGAAAACTACGAACTCACCTTGATTTGAATGCCCACTGAGGGGAAAACTGATGAACAATTATTGAAATGTGGCACCGACTGGCGGTAGTAAAATGAAGAGACACTGCATTGACCACAATGCAATACAAGTTCGATCAATGTTGCAGCCCACTGGGGGCAGTACTATAAATGGCGTGTGATTTACATTTGTCTCTTCTAAAGCTGCATTTCATTGTCAATGCCTGTGACCAAGGTGCGGGGGCACCGAAACGCGTAAGGCAAAGGAATAAAGGAATAAATTCAAACGCAGTGAGTTGGAATGCCCTTCATTACCTGCTGCTGAGTGCGCTTCCGAACGGAGATGTTTGGTTAAAAAATGATGTAACGGCTGTCTAGCCGTGGAAGTTGCACCGTCCCCGTAATCAGGAGGGAGCCGTCAAGTTTGGAACTTTCTGAGCTTGGTTACGGAGTAGCAGAGTTGGCGAAAACTATGAACTCACCTTGATTTGAATGCCCACTGAGGGGAAAACTGATGAACAATTATTGAAATGTGGCACCGACTGGCGGTAGTAAAATGAAGAGACACTGCATTGACCACAATGCAATACAAGTTTGATCAATGTTGCAGCCCACTGGGGGCAGTACTATAAATGGCGTGTGATTTACATTTGTCTCTTCTAAAGCTGCATTTCATTGTCAATGCCTGTGACCAAGGTGCGGGGGCACCGAAACGCGTAAGGCAAAGGAATAAAGGAATAAATTCAAACGCAGTGAGTTGGAATGCCCTTCATTACCTGCTGCTGAGTGCGCTTCCGAACGGAGATGTTTGGTTAAAAAATGATGTAACGGCTGTCTAGCCGTGGAAGTTGCACCGTCCCCGTAATCAGGAGGGAGCCGTCAAGTTTGGAACTTTCTGAGCTTGGTTACGGAGTAGCAGAGTTGGCGAAAACTACGAACTCACCTTGATTTGAATGCCCACTGAGGGGAAAACTGATGAACAATTATTGAAATGTGGCACCGACTGGCGGTAGTAAAATGAAGAGACACTGCATTGACCACAATGCAATACAAGTTCGATCAATGTTGCAGCCCACTGGGGGCAGTACTATAAATGGCGTGTGATTTACATTTGTCTCTTCTAAAGCTGCATTTCATTGTCAATGCCTGTGACCAAGGTGCGGGGGCACCGAAACGCGTAAGGCAAAGGAATAAAGGAATAAATTCAAACGCAGTGAGTTGGAATGCCCTTCATTACCTGCTGCTGAGTGCGCTTCCGAACGGAGATGTTTGGTTAAAAAATGATGTAACGGCTGTCTAGCCGTGGAAGTTGCACCGTCCCCGTAATCAGGAGGGAGCCGTCAAGTTTGGAACTTTCTGAGCTTGGTTACGGAGTAGCAGAGTTGGCGAAAACTACGAACTCACCTTGATTTGAATGCCCACTGAGGGGAAAACTGATGAACAATTATTGAAATGTGGCACCGACTGGCGGTAGTAAAATGAAGAGACACTGCATTGACCACAATGCAATACAAGTTCGATCAATGTTGCAGCCCACTGGGGGCAGTACTATAAATGGCGTGTGATTTACATTTGTCTCTTCTAAAGCTGCATTTCATTGTCAATGCCTGTGACCAAGGTGCGGGGGCACCGAAACGCGTAAGGCAAAGGAATAAAGGAATAAATTCAAACGCAGTGAGTTGGAATGCCCTTCATTACCTGCTGCTGAGTGCGCTTCCGAACGGAGATGTTTGGTTAAAAAATGATGTAACGGCTGTCTAGCCGTGGAAGTTGCACCGTCCCCGTAATCAGGAGGGAGCCGTCAAGTTTGGAACTTTCTGAGCTTGGTTACGGAGTAGCAGAGTTGGCGAAAACTACGAACTCACCTTGATTTGAATGCCCACTGAGGGGAAAACTGATGAACAATTATTGAAATGTGGCACCGACTGGCGGTAGTAAAATGAAGAGACACTGCATTGACCACAATGCAATACAAGTTCGATCAATGTTGCAGCCCACTGGGGGCAGTACTATAAATGGCGTGTGATTTACATTTGTCTCTTCTAAAGCTGCATTTCATTGTCAATGCCTGTGACCAAGGTGCGGGGGCACCGAAACGCGTAAGGCAAAGGAATAAAGGAATAAATTCAAACGCAGTGAGTTGGAATGCCCTTCATTACCTGCTGCTGAGTGCGCTTCCGAACGGAGATGTTTGGTTAAAAAATGATGTAACGGCTGTCTAGCCGTGGAAGTTGCACCGTCCCCGTAATCAGGAGGGAGCCGTCAAGTTTGGAACTTTCTGAGCTTGGTTACGGAGTAGCAGAGTTGGCGAAAACTACGAACTCACCTTGATTTGAATGCCCACTGAGGGGAAAACTGATGAACAATTATTGAAATGTGGCACCGACTGGCGGTAGTAAAATGAAGAGACACTGCATTGACCACAATGCAATACAAGTTCGATCAATGTTGCAGCCCACTGGGGGCAGTACTATAAATGGCGTGTGATTTACATTTGTCTCTTCTAAAGCTGCATTTCATTGTCAATGCCTGTGACCAAGGTGCGGGGGCACCGAAACGCATAAGGCAAAGGAATAAAGGAATAAATTCAAAGGCAGTGAGTTGGAATGCCCTTCATTACCTGCTGCTGAGTGCGCTTCCGAACGGAGATGTTTGGTTAAAAAATGATGTAACGGCTGTCTAGCCGTGGAAGTTGCACCGTCCCCGTAATCAGGAGGGAGCCGTCAAGTTTGGAACTTTCTGAGCTTGGTTACGGAGTAGCAGAGTTGGCGAAAACTATGAACTCACCTTGATTTGAATGCCCACTGAGGGGAAAACTGATGAACAATTATTGAAATGTGGCACCGACTGGCGGTAGTAAAATGAAGAGACACTGCATTGACCACAATGCAATACAAGTTTGATCAATGTTGCAGCCCACTGGGGGCAGTACTATAAATGGCGTGTGATTTACATTTGTCTCTTCTAAAGCTGCATTTCATTGTCAATGCCTGTGACCAAGGTGCGGGGGCACCGAAACGCGTAAGGCAAAGGAATAAAAGAATAAATTCAAACGCAGTGAGTTGGAATGCCCTTCATTACCTGCTGCTGAGTGCGCTTCCGAACGGAGATGTTTGGTTAAAAAATGATGTAACGGCTGTCTAGCCGTGGAAGTTGCACCGTCCCCGAAATCAGGAGGGAGCCGTCAAGTTTGGAACTTTCTGAGCTTGGTTACGGAGTAGCAGAGTTGGCGAAAACTACGAACTCACCTTGATTTGAATGCCCACTGAGGGGAAAACTGATGAACAATTATTGAAATGTGGCACCGACTGGCGGTAGTAAAATGAAGAGACACTGCATTGACCACAATGCAATACAAGTTCGATCAATGTTGCAGCCCACTGGGGGCAGTACTATAAATGGCGTGTGATTTACATTTGTCTCTACTAAAGCTGCATTTCATTGTCAATGCCTGTGACCAAGGTGCGGGGGCACCGAAACGCCTAAGGCAAAGGAATAAAGGAATAAATTCAAACGCAGCGAGATGGAATGCCCTTCATTACCTGCTGCTGAGTGCGCTTCTGAACGAAGATGTTTGGTTAAAAAATGATGTAACGGCTGTCTAGCCGTGGAAGTTGCACCGTCCCCGTAATCAGGAGGGAGCCGTCAAGTTTGGAACTTTCTGAGCTTGGTTACGGAGTAGCAGAGTTGGCGAAAACTACGAACTCACCTTGATTTGAATGCCCACTGAGGGGAAAACTGATGAACAATTATTGAAATGTGGCACCGACTGGCGGTAGTAAAATGAAGAGACACTGCATTGACCACAATGCAATACAAGCTCGATCAATGTTGCAGCCCACTGGGGGCAGTACTATAAATGGCGTGTGATTTACATTTGTCTCTTCTAAAGCTGCATTTCATTGTCAATGCCTGTGACCAAGGTGCGGGGGCACCGAAACGCGTAAGGCAAAGGAATAAAGGAATAAATTCAAAGGCAGTGAGTTGGAATGCCCTTCATTACCTGCTGCTGAGTGCGCTTCCGAACGGAGATGTTTGGTTAAAAAATGATGTAACGGCTGTCTAGCCGTGGAAGTTGCACCGTCCCCGTAATCAGGAGGGAGCCGTCAAGTTTGGAACTTTCTGAGCTTGGTTACGGAGTAGCAGAGTTGGCGAAAACTATGAACTCACCTTGATTTGAATGCCCACTGAGGGGAAAACTGATGAACAATTATTGAAATGTGGCACCGACTGGCGGTAGTAAAATGAAGAGACACTGCATTGACCACAATGCAATACAAGTTCGATCAATGTTGCAGCCCACTGGGGGCAGTACTATAAATGGCGTGTGATTTACATTTGTCTCTTCTAAAGCTGCATTTCATTGTCAATGCCTGTGACCAAGGTGCGGGGGCACCGAAACGCGTAAGGCAAAGGAATAAAGGAATAAATTCAAACGCAGTGAGTTGGAATGCCCTTCATTACCTGCTGCTGAGTGCGCTTCCGAACGGAGATGTTTGGTTAAAAAATGATGTAACGGCTGTCTAGCCGTGGAAGTTGCACCGTCCCCGTAATCAGGAGGGAGCCGTCAAGTTTGGAACTTTCTGAGCTTGGTTACGGAGTAGCAGAGTTGGCGAAAACTACGAACTCACCTTGATTTGAATGCCCACTGAGGGGAAAACTGATGAACAATTATTGAAATGTGGCACCGACTGGCGGTAGTAAAATGAAGAGACACTGCATTGACCACAATGCAATACAAGTTCGATCAATGTTGCAGCCCACTGGGGGCAGTACTATAAATGGCGTGTGATTTACATTTGTCTCTTCTAAAGCTGCATTTCATTGTCAATGCCTGTGACCAAGGTGCGGGGGCACCGAAACGCGTAAGGCAAAGGAATAAAGGAATAAATTCAAAGGCAGTGAGTTGGAATGCCCTTCATTACCTGCTGCTGAGTGCGCTTCCGAACGGAGATGTTTGGTTAAAAAATGATGTAACGGCTGTCTAGCCGTGGAAGTTACACCGTCCCCGTAATCAGGAGGGAGCCGTCAAGTTTGGAACTTTCTGAGCTTGGTTACGGAGTAGCAGAGTTGGCGAAAACTACGAACTCACCTTGATTTGAATGCCCACTGAGGGGAAAACTGATGAACAATTATTGAAATGTGGCACCGACTGGCGGTAGTAAAATGAAGAGACACTGCATTGACCACAATGCAATACAAGTTCGATCAATGTTGCAGCCCACTGGGGGCAGTACTATAAATGGCGTGTGATTTACATTTGTCTCTTCTAAAGCTGCATTTCATTGTCAATGCCTGTGACCAAGGTGCGGGGGCACCGAAACGCGTAAGGCAAAGGAATAAAGGAATAAATTCAAACGCAGTGAGTTGGAATGCCCTTCATTACCTGCTGCTGAGTGCGCTTCCGAACGGAGATGTTTGGTTAAAAAATGATGTAACGGCTGTCTAGCCGTGGAAGTTGCACCGTCCCCGTAATCAGGAGGGAGCCGTCAAGTTTGGAACTTTCTGAGCTTGGTTACGGAGTAGCAGAGTTGGCGAAAACTACGAACTCACCTTGATTTGAATGCCCACTGAGGGGAAAACTGATGAACAATTATTGAAATGTGGCACCGACTGGCGGTAGTAAAATGAAGAGACACTGCATTGACCACAATGCAATACAAGTTCGATCAATGTTGCAGCCCACTGGGGGCAGTACTATAAATGGCGTGTGATTTACATTTGTCTCTTCTAAAGCTGCATTTCATTGTCAATGCCTGTGACCAAGGTGCGGGGGCACCGAAACGCGTAAGGCAAAGGAATAAAGGAATAAATTCAAACGCAGTGAGTTGGAATGCCCTTCATTACCTGCTGCTGAGTGCGCTTCCGAACGGAGATGTTTGGTTAAAAAATGATGTAACGGCTGTCTAGCCGTGGAAGTTGCACCGTCCCCGTAATCAGGAGGGAGCCGTCAAGTTTGGAACTTTCTGAGCTTGGTTACGGAGTAGCAGAGTTGGCGAAAACTACGAACTCACCTTGATTTGAATGCCCACTGAGGGGAAAACTGATGAACAATTATTGAAATGTGGCACCGACTGGCGGTAGTAAAATGAAGAGACACTGCATTGACCACAATGCAATACAAGTTCGATCAATGTTGCAGCCCACTGGGGGCAGTACTATAAATGGCGTGTGATTTACATTTGTCTCTTCTAAAGCTGCATTTCATTGTCAATGCCTGTGACCAAGGTGCGGGGGCACCGAAACGCGTAAGGCAAAGGAATAAAGGAATAAATTCAAACGCAGTGAGTTGGAATGCCCTTCATTACCTGCTGCTGAGTGCGCTTCCGAACGGAGATGTTTGGTTAAAAAATGATGTAACGGCTGTCTAGCCGTGGAAGTTGCACCGTCCCCGTAATCAGGAGGGAGCCGTCAAGTTTGGAACTTTCTGAGCTTGGTTACGGAGTAGCAGAGTTGGCGAAAACTATGAACTCACCTTGATTTGAATGCCCACTGAGGGGAAAACTGATGAACAATTATTGAAATGTGGCACCGACTGGCGGTAGTAAAATGAAGAGACACTGCATTGACCACAATGCAATACAAGTTCGATCAATGTTGCAGCCCACTGGGGGCAGTACTATAAATGGCGTGTGATTTACATTTGTCTCTTCTAAAGCTGCATTTCATTGTCAATGCCTGTGACCAAGGTGCGGGGGCACCGAAACGCGTAAGGCAAAGGAATAAAGGAATAAATTCAAACGCAGTGAGTTGGAATGCCCTTCATTACCTGCTGCTGAGTGCGCTTCCGAACGGAGATGTTTGGTTAAAAAATGATGTAACGGCTGTCTAGCCGTGGAAGTTGCACCGTCCCCGTAATCAGGAGGGAGCCGTCAAGTTTGGAACTTTCTGAGCTTGGTTACGGAGTAGCAGAGTTGGCGAAAACTACGAACTCACCTTGATTTGAATGCCCACTGAGGGGAAAACTGATGAACAATTATTGAAATGTGGCACCGACTGGCGGTAGTAAAATGAAGAGACACTGCATTGACCACAATGCAATACAAGTTCGATCAATGTTGCAGCCCACTGGGGGCAGTACTATAAATGGCGTGTGATTTACATTTGTCTCTTCTAAAGCTGCATTTCATTGTCAATGCCTGTGACCAAGGTGCGGGGGCACCGAAACGCGTAAGGCAAAGGAATAAAGGAATAAATTCAAACGCAGTGAGTTGGAATGCCCTTCATTACCTGCTGCTGAGTGCGCTTCCGAACGGAGATGTTTGGTTAAAAAATGATGTAACGGCTGTCTAGCCGTGGAAGTTGCACCGTCCCCGTAATCAGGAGGGAGCCGTCAAGTTTGGAACTTTCTGAGCTTGGTTACGGAGTAGCAGAGTTGGCGAAAACTACGAACTCACCTTGATTTGAATGCCCACTGAGGGGAAAACTGATGAACAATTATTGAAATGTGGCACCGACTGGCGGTAGTAAAATGAAGAGACACTGCATTGACCACAATGCAATACAAGTTCGATCAATGTTGCAGCCCACTGGGGGCAGTACTATAAATGGCGTGTGATTTACATTTGTCTCTTCTAAAGCTGCATTTCATTGTCAATGCCTGTGACCAAGGTGCGGGGGCACCGAAACGCGTAAGGCAAAGGAATAAAGGAATAAATTCAAACGCAGTGAGTTGGAATGCCCTTCATTACCTGCTGCTGAGTGCGCTTCCGAACGGAGATGTTTGGTTAAAAAATGATGTAACGGCTGTCTAGCCGTGGAAGTTGCACCGTCCCCGTAATCAGGAGGGAGCCGTCAAGTTTGGAACTTTCTGAGCTTGGTTACGGAGTAGCAGAGTTGGCGAAAACTACGAACTCACCTTGATTTGAATGCCCACTGAGGGGAAAACTGATGAACAATTATTGAAATGTGGCACCGACTGGCGGTAGTAAAATGAAGAGACACTGCATTGACCACAATGCAATACAAGTTCGATCAATGTTGCAGCCCACTGGGGGCAGTACTATAAATGGCGTGTGATTTACATTTGTCTCTTCTAAAGCTGCATTTCATTGTCAATGCCTGTGACCAAGGTGCGGGGGCACCGAAACGCGTAAGGCAAAGGAATAAAGGAATAAATTCAAACGCAGTGAGTTGGAATGCCCTTCATTACCTGCTGCTGAGTGCGCTTCCGAACGGAGATGTTTGGTTAAAAAATGATGTAACGGCTGTCTAGCCGTGGAAGTTGCACCGTCCCCGTAATCAGGAGGGAGCCGTCAAGTTTGGAACTTTCTGAGCTTGGTTACGGAGTAGCAGAGTTGGCGAAAACTATGAACTCACCTTGATTTGAATGCCCACTGAGGGGAAAACTGATGAACAATTATTGAAATGTGGCACCGACTGGCGGTAGTAAAATGAAGAGACACTGCATTGACCACAATGCAATACAAGTTCGATCAATGTTGCAGCCCACTGGGGGCAGTACTATAAATGGCGTGTGATTTACATTTGTCTCTTCTAAAGCTGCATTTCATTGTCAATGCCTGTGACCAAGGTGCGGGGGCACCGAAACGCGTAAGGCAAAGGAATAAAGGAATAAATTCAAACGCAGTGAGTTGGAATGCCCTTCATTACCTGCTGCTGAGTGCGCTTCCGAACGGAGATGTTTGGTTAAAAAATGATGTAACGGCTGTCTAGCCGTGGAAGTTGCACCGTCCCCGTAATCAGGAGGGAGCCGTCAAGTTTGGAACTTTCTGAGCTTGGTTACGGAGTAGCAGAGTTGGCGAAAACTACGAACTCACCTTGATTTGAATGCCCACTGAGGGGAAAACTGATGAACAATTATTGAAATGTGGCACCGACTGGCGGTAGTAAAATGAAGAGACACTGCATTGACCACAATGCAATACAAGTTCGATCAATGTTGCAGCCCACTGGGGGCAGTACTATAAATGGCGTGTGATTTACATTTGTCTCTTCTAAAGCTGCATTTCATTGTCAATGCCTGTGACCAAGGTGCGGGGGCACCGAAACGCGTAAGGCAAAGGAATAAAGGAATAAATTCAAACGCAGTGAGTTGGAATGCCCTTCATTACCTGCTGCTGAGTGCGCTTCCGAACGGAGATGTTTGGTTAAAAAATGATGTAACGGCTGTCTAGCCGTGGAAGTTGCACCGTCCCCGTAATCAGGAGGGAGCCGTCAAGTTTGGAACTTTCTGAGCTTGGTTACGGAGTAGCAGAGTTGGCGAAAACTACGAACTCACCTTGATTTGAATGCCCACTGAGGGGAAAACTGATGAACAATTATTGAAATGTGGCACCGACTGGCGGTAGTAAAATGAAGAGACACTGCATTGACCACAATGCAATACAAGTTCGATCAATGTTGCAGCCCACTGGGGGCAGTACTATAAATGGCGTGTGATTTACATTTGTCTCTTCTAAAGCTGCATTTCATTGTCAATGCCTGTGACCAAGGTGCGGGGGCACCGAAACGCGTAAGGCAAAGGAATAAAGGAATAAATTCAAACGCAGTGAGTTGGAATGCCCTTCATTACCTGCTGCTGAGTGCGCTTCCGAACGGAGATGTTTGGTTAAAAAATGATGTAACGGCTGTCTAGCCGTGGAAGTTGCACCGTCCCCGTAATCAGGAGGGAGCCGTCAAGTTTGGAACTTTCTGAGCTTGGTTACGGAGTAGCAGAGTTGGCGAAAACTACGAACTCACCTTGATTTGAATGCCCACTGAGGGGAAAACTGATGAACAATTATTGAAATGTGGCACCGACTGGCGGTAGTAAAATGAAGAGACACTGCATTGACCACAATGCAATACAAGTTCGATCAATGTTGCAGCCCACTGGGGGCAGTACTATAAATGGCGTGTGATTTACATTTGTCTCTTCTAAAGCTGCATTTCATTGTCAATGCCTGTGACCAAGGTGCGGGGGCACCGAAACGCGTAAGGCAAAGGAATAAAGGAATAAATTCAAACGCAGTGAGTTGGAATGCCCTTCATTACCTGCTGCTGAGTGCGCTTCCGAACGGAGATGTTTGGTTAAAAAATGATGTAACGGCTGTCTAGCCGTGGAAGTTGCACCGTCCCCGTAATCAGGAGGGAGCCGTCAAGTTTGGAACTTTCTGAGCTTGGTTACGGAGTAGCAGAGTTGGCGAAAACTACGAACTCACCTTGATTTGAATGCCCACTGAGGGGAAAACTGATGAACAATTATTGAAATGTGGCACCGACTGGCGGTAGTAAAATGAAGAGACACTGCATTGACCACAATGCAATACAAGTTCGATCAATGTTGCAGCCCACTGGGGGCAGTACTATAAATGGCGTGTGATTTACATTTGTCTCTTCTAAAGCTGCATTTCATTGTCAATGCCTGTGACCAAGGTGCGGGGGCACCGAAACGCGTAAGGCAAAGGAATAAAGGAATAAATTCAAACGCAGTGAGTTGGAATGCCCTTCATTACCTGCTGCTGAGTGCGCTTCCGAACGGAGATGTTTGGTTAAAAAATGATGTAACGGCTGTCTAGCCGTGGAAGTTGCACCGTCCCCGTAATCAGGAGGGAGCCGTCAAGTTTGGAACTTTCTGAGCTTGGTTACGGAGTAGCAGAGTTGGCGAAAACTACGAACTCACCTTGATTTGAATGCCCACTGAGGGGAAAACTGATGAACAATTATTGAAATGTGGCACCGACTGGCGGTAGTAAAATGAAGAGACACTGCATTGACCACAATGCAATACAAGTTCGATCAATGTTGCAGCCCACTGGGGGCAGTACTATAAATGGCGTGTGATTTACATTTGTCTCTTCTAAAGCTGCATTTCATTGTCAATGCCTGTGACCAAGGTGCGGGGGCACCGAAACGCGTAAGGCAAAGGAATAAAGGAATAAATTCAAACGCAGTGAGTTGGAATGCCCTTCATTACCTGCTGCTGAGTGCGCTTCCGAACGGAGATGTTTGGTTAAAAAATGATGTAACGGCTGTCTAGCCGTGGAAGTTGCACCGTCCCCGTAATCAGGAGGGAGCCGTCAAGTTTGGAACTTTCTGAGCTTGGTTACGGAGTAGCAGAGTTGGCGAAAACTACGAACTCACCTTGATTTGAATGCCCACTGAGGGGAAAACTGATGAACAATTATTGAAATGTGGCACCGACTGGCGGTAGTAAAATGAAGAGACACTGCATTGACCACAATGCAATACAAGTTCGATCAATGTTGCAGCCCACTGGGGGCAGTACTATAAATGGCGTGTGATTTACATTTGTCTCTTCTAAAGCTGCATTTCATTGTCAATGCCTGTGACCAAGGTGCGGGGGCACCGAAACGCGTAAGGCAAAGGAATAAAGGAATAAATTCAAACGCAGTGAGTTGGAATGCCCTTCATTACCTGCTGCTGAGTGCGCTTCCGAACGGAGATGTTTGGTTAAAAAATGATGTAACGGCTGTCTAGCCGTGGAAGTTGCACCGTCCCCGTAATCAGGAGGGAGCCGTCAAGTTTGGAACTTTCTGAGCTTGGTTACGGAGTAGCAGAGTTGGCGAAAACTATGAACTCACCTTGATTTGAATGCCCACTGAGGGGAAAACTGATGAACAATTATTGAAATGTGGCACCGACTGGCGGTAGTAAAATGAAGAGACACTGCATTGACCACAATGCAATACAAGTTCGATCAATGTTGCAGCCCACTGGGGGCAGTACTATAAATGGCGTGTGATTTACATTTGTCTCTTCTAAAGCTGCATTTCATTGTCAATGCCTGTGACCAAGGTGCGGGGGCACCGAAACGCGTAAGGCAAAGGAATAAAGGAATAAATTCAAACGCAGTGAGTTGGAATGCCCTTCATTACCTGCTGCTGAGTGCGCTTCCGAACGGAGATGTTTGGTTAAAAAATGATGTAACGGCTGTCTAGCCGTGGAAGTTGCACCGTCCCCGTAATCAGGAGGGAGCCGTCAAGTTTGGAACTTTCTGAGCTTGGTTACGGAGTAGCAGAGTTGGCGAAAACTACGAACTCACCTTGATTTGAATGCCCACTGAGGGGAAAACTGATGAACAATTATTGAAATGTGGCACCGACTGGCGGTAGTAAAATGAAGAGACACTGCATTGACCACAATGCAATACAAGTTCGATCAATGTTGCAGCCCACTGGGGGCAGTACTATAAATGGCGTGTGATTTACATTTGTCTCTTCTAAAGCTGCATTTCATTGTCAATGCCTGTGACCAAGGTGCGGGGGCACCGAAACGCGTAAGGCAAAGGAATAAAGGAATAAATTCAAACGCAGTGAGTTGGAATGCCCTTCATTACCTGCTGCTGAGTGCGCTTCCGAACGGAGATGTTTGGTTAAAAAATGATGTAACGGCTGTCTAGCCGTGGAAGTTGCACCGTCCCCGTAATCAGGAGGGAGCCGTCAAGTTTGGAACTTTCTGAGCTTGGTTACGGAGTAGCAGAGTTGGCGAAAACTACGAACTCACCTTGATTTGAATGCCCACTGAGGGGAAAACTGATGAACAATTATTGAAATGTGGCACCGACTGGCGGTAGTAAAATGAAGAGACACTGCATTGACCACAATGCAATACAAGTTCGATCAATGTTGCAGCCCACTGGGGGCAGTACTATAAATGGCGTGTGATTTACATTTGTCTCTTCTAAAGCTGCATTTCATTGTCAATGCCTGTGACCAAGGTGCGGGGGCACCGAAACGCGTAAGGCAAAGGAATAAAGGAATAAATTCAAACGCAGTGAGTTGGAATGCCCTTCATTACCTGCTGCTGAGTGCGCTTCCGAACGGAGATGTTTGGTTAAAAAATGATGTAACGGCTGTCTAGCCGTGGAAGTTGCACCGTCCCCGTAATCAGGAGGGAGCCGTCAAGTTTGGAACTTTCTGAGCTTGGTTACGGAGTAGCAGAGTTGGCGAAAACTACGAACTCACCTTGATTTGAATGCCCACTGAGGGGAAAACTGATGAACAATTATTGAAATGTGGCACCGACTGGCGGTAGTAAAATGAAGAGACACTGCATTGACCACAATGCAATACAAGTTCGATCAATGTTGCAGCCCACTGGGGGCAGTACTATAAATGGCGTGTGATTTACATTTGTCTCTTCTAAAGCTGCATTTCATTGTCAATGCCTGTGACCAAGGTGCGGGGGCACCGAAACGCGTAAGGCAAAGGAATAAAGGAATAAATTCAAACGCAGTGAGTTGGAATGCCCTTCATTACCTGCTGCTGAGTGCGCTTCCGAACGGAGATGTTTGGTTAAAAAATGATGTAACGGCTGTCTAGCCGTGGAAGTTGCACCGTCCCCGTAATCAGGAGGGAGCCGTCAAGTTTGGAACTTTCTGAGCTTGGTTACGGAGTAGCAGAGTTGGCGAAAACTACGAACTCACCTTGATTTGAATGCCCACTGAGGGGAAAACTGATGAACAATTATTGAAATGTGGCACCGACTGGCGGTAGTAAAATGAAGAGACACTGCATTGACCACAATGCAATACAAGTTCGATCAATGTTGCAGCCCACTGGGGGCAGTACTATAAATGGCGTGTGATTTACATTTGTCTCTTCTAAAGCTGCATTTCATTGTCAATGCCTGTGACCAAGGTGCGGGGGCACCGAAACGCGTAAGGCAAAGGAATAAAGGAATAAATTCAAACGCAGTGAGTTGGAATGCCCTTCATTACCTGCTGCTGAGTGCGCTTCCGAACGGAGATGTTTGGTTAAAAAATGATGTAACGGCTGTCTAGCCGTGGAAGTTGCACCGTCCCCGTAATCAGGAGGGAGCCGTCAAGTTTGGAACTTTCTGAGCTTGGTTACGGAGTAGCAGAGTTGGCGAAAACTACGAACTCACCTTGATTTGAATGCCCACTGAGGGGAAAACTGATGAACAATTATTGAAATGTGGCACCGACTGGCGGTAGTAAAATGAAGAGACACTGCATTGACCACAATGCAATACAAGTTCGATCAATGTTGCAGCCCACTGGGGGCAGTACTATAAATGGCGTGTGATTTACATTTGTCTCTTCTAAAGCTGCATTTCATTGTCAATGCCTGTGACCAAGGTGCGGGGGCACCGAAACGCGTAAGGCAAAGGAATAAAGGAATAAATTCAAACGCAGTGAGTTGGAATGCCCTTCATTACCTGCTGCTGAGTGCGCTTCCGAACGGAGATGTTTGGTTAAAAAATGATGTAACGGCTGTCTAGCCGTGGAAGTTGCACCGTCCCCGTAATCAGGAGGGAGCCGTCAAGTTTGGAACTTTCTGAGCTTGGTTACGGAGTAGCAGAGTTGGCGAAAACTACGAACTCACCTTGATTTGAATGCCCACTGAGGGGAAAACTGATGAACAATTATTGAAATGTGGCACCGACTGGCGGTAGTAAAATGAAGAGACACTGCATTGACCACAATGCAATACAAGTTCGATCAATGTTGCAGCCCACTGGGGGCAGTACTATAAATGGCGTGTGATTTACATTTGTCTCTTCTAAAGCTGCATTTCATTGTCAATGCCTGTGACCAAGGTGCGGGGGCACCGAAACGCGTAAGGCAAAGGAATAAAGGAATAAATTCAAACGCAGTGAGTTGGAATGCCCTTCATTACCTGCTGCTGAGTGCGCTTCCGAACGGAGATGTTTGGTTAAAAAATGATGTAACGGCTGTCTAGCCGTGGAAGTTGCACCGTCCCCGTAATCAGGAGGGAGCCGTCAAGTTTGGAACTTTCTGAGCTTGGTTACGGAGTAGCAGAGTTGGCGAAAACTACGAACTCACCTTGATTTGAATGCCCACTGAGGGGAAAACTGATGAACAATTATTGAAATGTGGCACCGACTGGCGGTAGTAAAATGAAGAGACACTGCATTGACCACAATGCAATACAAGTTCGATCAATGTTGCAGCCCACTGGGGGCAGTACTATAAATGGCGTGTGATTTACATTTGTCTCTTCTAAAGCTGCATTTCATTGTCAATGCCTGTGACCAAGGTGCGGGGGCACCGAAACGCGTAAGGCAAAGGAATAAAGGAATAAATTCAAACGCAGTGAGTTGGAATGCCCTTCATTACCTGCTGCTGAGTGCGCTTCCGAACGGAGATGTTTGGTTAAAAAATGATGTAACGGCTGTCTAGCCGTGGAAGTTGCACCGTCCCCGTAATCAGGAGGGAGCCGTCAAGTTTGGAACTTTCTGAGCTTGGTTACGGAGTAGCAGAGTTGGCGAAAACTACGAACTCACCTTGATTTGAATGCCCACTGAGGGGAAAACTGATGAACAATTATTGAAATGTGGCACCGACTGGCGGTAGTAAAATGAAGAGACACTGCATTGACCACAATGCAATACAAGTTCGATCAATGTTGCAGCCCACTGGGGGCAGTACTATAAATGGCGTGTGATTTACATTTGTCTCTTCTAAAGCTGCATTTCATTGTCAATGCCTGTGACCAAGGTGCGGGGGCACCGAAACGCGTAAGGCAAAGGAATAAAGGAATAAATTCAAACGCAGTGAGTTGGAATGCCCTTCATTACCTGCTGCTGAGTGCGCTTCCGAACGGAGATGTTTGGTTAAAAAATGATGTAACGGCTGTCTAGCCGTGGAAGTTGCACCGTCCCCGTAATCAGGAGGGAGCCGTCAAGTTTGGAACTTTCTGAGCTTGGTTACGGAGTAGCAGAGTTGGCGAAAACTACGAACTCACCTTGATTTGAATGCCCACTGAGGGGAAAACTGATGAACAATTATTGAAATGTGGCACCGACTGGCGGTAGTAAAATGAAGAGACACTGCATTGACCACAATGCAATACAAGTTCGATCAATGTTGCAGCCCACTGGGGGCAGTACTATAAATGGCGTGTGATTTACATTTGTCTCTTCTAAAGCTGCATTTCATTGTCAATGCCTGTGACCAAGGTGCGGGGGCACCGAAACGCGTAAGGCAAAGGAATAAAGGAATAAATTCAAACGCAGTGAGTTGGAATGCCCTTCATTACCTGCTGCTGAGTGCGCTTCCGAACGGAGATGTTTGGTTAAAAAATGATGTAACGGCTGTCTAGCCGTGGAAGTTGCACCGTCCCCGTAATCAGGAGGGAGCCGTCAAGTTTGGAACTTTCTGAGCTTGGTTACGGAGTAGCAGAGTTGGCGAAAACTACGAACTCACCTTGATTTGAATGCCCACTGAGGGGAAAACTGATGAACAATTATTGAAATGTGGCACCGACTGGCGGTAGTAAAATGAAGAGACACTGCATTGACCACAATGCAATACAAGTTCGATCAATGTTGCAGCCCACTGGGGGCAGTACTATAAATGGCGTGTGATTTACATTTGTCTCTTCTAAAGCTGCATTTCATTGTCAATGCCTGTGACCAAGGTGCGGGGGCACCGAAACGCGTAAGGCAAAGGAATAAAGGAATAAATTCAAACGCAGTGAGTTGGAATGCCCTTCATTACCTGCTGCTGAGTGCGCTTCCGAACGGAGATGTTTGGTTAAAAAATGATGTAACGGCTGTCTAGCCGTGGAAGTTACACCGTCCCCGTAATCAGGAGGGAGCCGTCAAGTTTGGAACTTTCTGAGCTTGGTTACGGAGTAGCAGAGTTGGCGAAAACTACGAACTCACCTTGATTTGAATGCCCACTGAGGGGAAAACTGATGAACAATTATTGAAATGTGGCACCGACTGGCGGTAGTAAAATGAAGAGACACTGCATTGACCACAATGCAATACAAGTTCGATCAATGTTGCAGCCCACTGGGGGCAGTACTATAAATGGCGTGTGATTTACATTTGTCTCTTCTAAAGCTGCATTTCATTGTCAATGCCTGTGACCAAGGTGCGGGGGCACCGAAACGCGTAAGGCAAAGGAATAAAGGAATAAATTCAAACGCAGTGAGTTGGAATGCCCTTCATTACCTGCTGCTGAGTGCGCTTCCGAACGGAGATGTTTGGTTAAAAAATGATGTAACGGCTGTCTAGCCGTGGAAGTTGCACCGTCCCCGTAATCAGGAGGGAGCCGTCAAGTTTGGAACTTTCTGAGCTTGGTTACGGAGTAGCAGAGTTGGCGAAAACTATGAACTCACCTTGATTTGAATGCCCACTGAGGGGAAAACTGATGAACAATTATTGAAATGTGGCACCGACTGGCGGTAGTAAAATGAAGAGACACTGCATTGACCACAATGCAATACAAGTTCGATCAATGTTGCAGCCCACTGGGGGCAGTACTATAAATGGCGTGTGATTTACATTTGTCTCTTCTAAAGCTGCATTTCATTGTCAATGCCTGTGACCAAGGTGCGGGGGCACCGAAACGCGTAAGGCAAAGGAATAAAGGAATAAATTCAAACGCAGTGAGTTGGAATGCCCTTCATTACCTGCTGCTGAGTGCGCTTCCGAACGGAGATGTTTGGTTAAAAAATGATGTAACGGCTGTCTAGCCGTGGAAGTTGCACCGTCCCCGTAATCAGGAGGGAGCCGTCAAGTTTGGAACTTTCTGAGCTTGGTTACGGAGTAGCAGAGTTGGCGAAAACTACGAACTCACCTTGATTTGAATGCCCACTGAGGGGAAAACTGATGAACAATTATTGAAATGTGGCACCGACTGGCGGTAGTAAAATGAAGAGACACTGCATTGACCACAATGCAATACAAGTTCGATCAATGTTGCAGCCCACTGGGGGCAGTACTATAAATGGCGTGTGATTTACATTTGTCTCTTCTAAAGCTGCATTTCATTGTCAATGCCTGTGACCAAGGTGCGGGGGCACCGAAACGCGTAAGGCAAAGGAATAAAGGAATAAATTCAAAGGCAGTGAGTTGGAATGCCCTTCATTACCTGCTGCTGAGTGCGCTTCCGAACGGAGATGTTTGGTTAAAAAATGATGTAACGGCTGTCTAGCCGTGGAAGTTGCACCGTCCCCGTAATCAGGAGGGAGCCGTCAAGTTTGGAACTTTCTGAGCTTGGTTACGGAGTAGCAGAGTTGGCGAAAACTATGAACTCACCTTGATTTGAATGCCCACTGAGGGGAAAACTGATGAACAATTATTGAAATGTGGCACCGACTGGCGGTAGTAAAATGAAGAGACACTGCATTGACCACAATGCAATACAAGTTTGATCAATGTTGCAGCCCACTGGGGGCAGTACTATAAATGGCGTGTGATTTACATTTGTCTCTTCTAAAGCTGCATTTCATTGTCAATGCCTGTGACCAAGGTGCGGGGGCACCGAAACGCGTAAGGCAAAGGAATAAAGGAATAAATTCAAACGCAGTGAGTTGGAATGCCCTTCATTACCTGCTGCTGAGTGCGCTTCCGAACGGAGATGTTTGGTTAAAAAATGATGTAACGGCTGTCTAGCCGTGGAAGTTGCACCGTCCCCGTAATCAGGAGGGAGCCGTCAAGTTTGGAACTTTCTGAGCTTGGTTACGGAGTAGCAGAGTTGGCGAAAACTACGAACTCACCTTGATTTGAATGCCCACTGAGGGGAAAACTGATGAACAATTATTGAAATGTGGCACCGACTGGCGGTAGTAAAATGAAGAGACACTGCATTGACCACAATGCAATACAAGTTCGATCAATGTTGCAGCCCACTGGGGGCAGTACTATAAATGGCGTGTGATTTACATTTGTCTCTTCTAAAGCTGCATTTCATTGTCAATGCCTGTGACCAAGGTGCGGGGGCACCGAAACGCGTAAGGCAAAGGAATAAAGGAATAAATTCAAACGCAGTGAGTTGGAATGCCCTTCATTACCTGCTGCTGAGTGCGCTTCCGAACGGAGATGTTTGGTTAAAAAATGATGTAACGGCTGTCTAGCCGTGGAAGTTGCACCGTCCCCGTAATCAGGAGGGAGCCGTCAAGTTTGGAACTTTCTGAGCTTGGTTACGGAGTAGCAGAGTTGGCGAAAACTACGAACTCACCTTGATTTGAATGCCCACTGAGGGGAAAACTGATGAACAATTATTGAAATGTGGCACCGACTGGCGGTAGTAAAATGAAGAGACACTGCATTGACCACAATGCAATACAAGTTCGATCAATGTTGCAGCCCACTGGGGGCAGTACTATAAATGGCGTGTGATTTACATTTGTCTCTTCTAAAGCTGCATTTCATTGTCAATGCCTGTGACCAAGGTGCGGGGGCACCGAAACGCGTAAGGCAAAGGAATAAAGGAATAAATTCAAAGGCAGTGAGTTGGAATGCCCTTCATTACCTGCTGCTGAGTGCGCTTCCGAACGGAGATGTTTGGTTAAAAAATGATGTAACGGCTGTCTAGCCGTGGAAGTTGCACCGTCCCCGTAATCAGGAGGGAGCCGTCAAGTTTGGAACTTTCTGAGCTTGGTTACGGAGTAGCAGAGTTGGCGAAAACTATGAACTCACCTTGATTTGAATGCCCACTGAGGGGAAAACTGATGAACAATTATTGAAATGTGGCACCGACTGGCGGTAGTAAAATGAAGAGACACTGCATTGACCACAATGCAATACAAGTTCGATCAATGTTGCAGCCCACTGGGGGCAGTACTATAAATGGCGTGTGATTTACATTTGTCTCTTCTAAAGCTGCATTTCATTGTCAATGCCTGTGACCAAGGTGCGGGGGCACCGAAACGCGTAAGGCAAAGGAATAAAGGAATAAATTCAAACGCAGTGAGTTGGAATGCCCTTCATTACCTGCTGCTGAGTGCGCTTCCGAACGGAGATGTTTGGTTAAAAAATGATGTAACGGCTGTCTAGCCGTGGAAGTTGCACCGTCCCCGTAATCAGGAGGGAGCCGTCAAGTTTGGAACTTTCTGAGCTTGGTTACGGAGTAGCAGAGTTGGCGAAAACTACGAACTCACCTTGATTTGAATGCCCACTGAGGGGAAAACTGATGAACAATTATTGAAATGTGGCACCGACTGGCGGTAGTAAAATGAAGAGACACTGCATTGACCACAATGCAATACAAGTTCGATCAATGTTGCAGCCCACTGGGGGCAGTACTATAAATGGCGTGTGATTTACATTTGTCTCTTCTAAAGCTGCATTTCATTGTCAATGCCTGTGACCAAGGTGCGGGGGCACCGAAACGCGTAAGGCAAAGGAATAAAGGAATAAATTCAAACGCAGTGAGTTGGAATGCCCTTCATTACCTGCTGCTGAGTGCGCTTCCGAACGGAGATGTTTGGTTAAAAAATGATGTAACGGCTGTCTAGCCGTGGAAGTTACACCGTCCCCGTAATCAGGAGGGAGCCGTCAAGTTTGGAACTTTCTGAGCTTGGTTACGGAGTAGCAGAGTTGGCGAAAACTACGAACTCACCTTGATTTGAATGCCCACTGAGGGGAAAACTGATGAACAATTATTGAAATGTGGCACCGACTGGCGGTAGTAAAATGAAGAGACACTGCATTGACCACAATGCAATACAAGTTCGATCAATGTTGCAGCCCACTGGGGGCAGTACTATAAATGGCGTGTGATTTACATTTGTCTCTTCTAAAGCTGCATTTCATTGTCAATGCCTGTGACCAAGGTGCGGGGGCACCGAAACGCGTAAGGCAAAGGAATAAAGGAATAAATTCAAACGCAGTGAGTTGGAATGCCCTTCATTACCTGCTGCTGAGTGCGCTTCCGAACGGAGATGTTTGGTTAAAAAATGATGTAACGGCTGTCTAGCCGTGGAAGTTGCACCGTCCCCGTAATCAGGAGGGAGCCGTCAAGTTTGGAACTTTCTGAGCTTGGTTACGGAGTAGCAGAGTTGGCGAAAACTACGAACTCACCTTGATTTGAATGCCCACTGAGGGGAAAACTGATGAACAATTATTGAAATGTGGCACCGACTGGCGGTAGTAAAATGAAGAGACACTGCATTGACCACAATGCAATACAAGTTCGATCAATGTTGCAGCCCACTGGGGGCAGTACTATAAATGGCGTGTGATTTACATTTGTCTCTTCTAAAGCTGCATTTCATTGTCAATGCCTGTGACCAAGGTGCGGGGGCACCGAAACGCGTAAGGCAAAGGAATAAAGGAATAAATTCAAACGCAGTGAGTTGGAATGCCCTTCATTACCTGCTGCTGAGTGCGCTTCCGAACGGAGATGTTTGGTTAAAAAATGATGTAACGGCTGTCTAGCCGTGGAAGTTGCACCGTCCCCGTAATCAGGAGGGAGCCGTCAAGTTTGGAACTTTCTGAGCTTGGTTACGGAGTAGCAGAGTTGGCGAAAACTACGAACTCACCTTGATTTGAATGCCCACTGAGGGGAAAACTGATGAACAATTATTGAAATGTGGCACCGACTGGCGGTAGTAAAATGAAGAGACACTGCATTGACCACAATGCAATACAAGTTCGATCAATGTTGCAGCCCACTGGGGGCAGTACTATAAATGGCGTGTGATTTACATTTGTCTCTTCTAAAGCTGCATTTCATTGTCAATGCCTGTGACCAAGGTGCGGGGGCACCGAAACGCGTAAGGCAAAGGAATAAAGGAATAAATTCAAACGCAGTGAGTTGGAATGCCCTTCATTACCTGCTGCTGAGTGCGCTTCCGAACGGAGATGTTTGGTTAAAAAATGATGTAACGGCTGTCTAGCCGTGGAAGTTGCACCGTCCCCGTAATCAGGAGGGAGCCGTCAAGTTTGGAACTTTCTGAGCTTGGTTACGGAGTAGCAGAGTTGGCGAAAACTACGAACTCACCTTGATTTGAATGCCCACTGAGGGGAAAACTGATGAACAATTATTGAAATGTGGCACCGACTGGCGGTAGTAAAATGAAGAGACACTGCATTGACCACAATGCAATACAAGTTCGATCAATGTTGCAGCCCACTGGGGGCAGTACTATAAATGGCGTGTGATTTACATTTGTCTCTTCTAAAGCTGCATTTCATTGTCAATGCCTGTGACCAAGGTGCGGGGGCACCGAAACGCGTAAGGCAAAGGAATAAAGGAATAAATTCAAACGCAGTGAGTTGGAATGCCCTTCATTACCTGCTGCTGAGTGCGCTTCCGAACGGAGATGTTTGGTTAAAAAATGATGTAACGGCTGTCTAGCCGTGGAAGTTGCACCGTCCCCGTAATCAGGAGGGAGCCGTCAAGTTTGGAACTTTCTGAGCTTGGTTACGGAGTAGCAGAGTTGGCGAAAACTACGAACTCACCTTGATTTGAATGCCCACTGAGGGGAAAACTGATGAACAATTATTGAAATGTGGCACCGACTGGCGGTAGTAAAATGAAGAGACACTGCATTGACCACAATGCAATACAAGTTCGATCAATGTTGCAGCCCACTGGGGGCAGTACTATAAATGGCGTGTGATTTACATTTGTCTCTTCTAAAGCTGCATTTCATTGTCAATGCCTGTGACCAAGGTGCGGGGGCACCGAAACGCGTAAGGCAAAGGAATAAAGGAATAAATTCAAACGCAGTGAGTTGGAATGCCCTTCATTACCTGCTGCTGAGTGCGCTTCCGAACGGAGATGTTTGGTTAAAAAATGATGTAACGGCTGTCTAGCCGTGGAAGTTGCACCGTCCCCGTAATCAGGAGGGAGCCGTCAAGTTTGGAACTTTCTGAGCTTGGTTACGGAGTAGCAGAGTTGGCGAAAACTACGAACTCACCTTGATTTGAATGCCCACTGAGGGGAAAACTGATGAACAATTATTGAAATGTGGCACCGACTGGCGGTAGTAAAATGAAGAGACACTGCATTGACCACAATGCAATACAAGTTCGATCAATGTTGCAGCCCACTGGGGGCAGTACTATAAATGGCGTGTGATTTACATTTGTCTCTTCTAAAGCTGCATTTCATTGTCAATGCCTGTGACCAAGGTGCGGGGGCACCGAAACGCGTAAGGCAAAGGAATAAAGGAATAAATTCAAACGCAGTGAGTTGGAATGCCCTTCATTACCTGCTGCTGAGTGCGCTTCCGAACGGAGATGTTTGGTTAAAAAATGATGTAACGGCTGTCTAGCCGTGGAAGTTACACCGTCCCCGTAATCAGGAGGGAGCCGTCAAGTTTGGAACTTTCTGAGCTTGGTTACGGAGTAGCAGAGTTGGCGAAAACTACGAACTCACCTTGATTTGAATGCCCACTGAGGGGAAAACTGATGAACAATTATTGAAATGTGGCACCGACTGGCGGTAGTAAAATGAAGAGACACTGCATTGACCACAATGCAATACAAGTTCGATCAATGTTGCAGCCCACTGGGGGCAGTACTATAAATGGCGTGTGATTTACATTTGTCTCTTCTAAAGCTGCATTTCATTGTCAATGCCTGTGACCAAGGTGCGGGGGCACCGAAACGCGTAAGGCAAAGGAATAAAGGAATAAATTCAAACGCAGTGAGTTGGAATGCCCTTCATTACCTGCTGCTGAGTGCGCTTCCGAACGGAGATGTTTGGTTAAAAAATGATGTAACGGCTGTCTAGCCGTGGAAGTTGCACCGTCCCCGTAATCAGGAGGGAGCCGTCAAGTTTGGAACTTTCTGAGCTTGGTTACGGAGTAGCAGAGTTGGCGAAAACTACGAACTCACCTTGATTTGAATGCCCACTGAGGGGAAAACTGATGAACAATTATTGAAATGTGGCACCGACTGGCGGTAGTAAAATGAAGAGACACTGCATTGACCACAATGCAATACAAGTTCGATCAATGTTGCAGCCCACTGGGGGCAGTACTATAAATGGCGTGTGATTTACATTTGTCTCTTCTAAAGCTGCATTTCATTGTCAATGCCTGTGACCAAGGTGCGGGGGCACCGAAACGCGTAAGGCAAAGGAATAAAGGAATAAATTCAAACGCAGTGAGTTGGAATGCCCTTCATTACCTGCTGCTGAGTGCGCTTCCGAACGGAGATGTTTGGTTAAAAAATGATGTAACGGCTGTCTAGCCGTGGAAGTTACACCGTCCCCGTAATCAGGAGGGAGCCGTCAAGTTTGGAACTTTCTGAGCTTGGTTACGGAGTAGCAGAGTTGGCGAAAACTACGAACTCACCTTGATTTGAATGCCCACTGAGGGGAAAACTGATGAACAATTATTGAAATGTGGCACCGACTGGCGGTAGTAAAATGAAGAGACACTGCATTGACCACAATGCAATACAAGTTCGATCAATGTTGCAGCCCACTGGGGGCAGTACTATAAATGGCGTGTGATTTACATTTGTCTCTTCTAAAGCTGCATTTCATTGTCAATGCCTGTGACCAAGGTGCGGGGGCACCGAAACGCGTAAGGCAAAGGAATAAAGGAATAAATTCAAACGCAGTGAGTTGGAATGCCCTTCATTACCTGCTGCTGAGTGCGCTTCCGAACGGAGATGTTTGGTTAAAAAATGATGTAACGGCTGTCTAGCCGTGGAAGTTGCACCGTCCCCGTAATCAGGAGGGAGCCGTCAAGTTTGGAACTTTCTGAGCTTGGTTACGGAGTAGCAGAGTTGGCGAAAACTACGAACTCACCTTGATTTGAATGCCCACTGAGGGGAAAACTGATGAACAATTATTGAAATGTGGCACCGACTGGCGGTAGTAAAATGAAGAGACACTGCATTGACCACAATGCAATACAAGTTCGATCAATGTTGCAGCCCACTGGGGGCAGTACTATAAATGGCGTGTGATTTACATTTGTCTCTTCTAAAGCTGCATTTCATTGTCAATGCCTGTGACCAAGGTGCGGGGGCACCGAAACGCGTAAGGCAAAGGAATAAAGGAATAAATTCAAACGCAGTGAGTTGGAATGCCCTTCATTACCTGCTGCTGAGTGCGCTTCCGAACGGAGATGTTTGGTTAAAAAATGATGTAACGGCTGTCTAGCCGTGGAAGTTGCACCGTCCCCGTAATCAGGAGGGAGCCGTCAAGTTTGGAACTTTCTGAGCTTGGTTACGGAGTAGCAGAGTTGGCGAAAACTACGAACTCACCTTGATTTGAATGCCCACTGAGGGGAAAACTGATGAACAATTATTGAAATGTGGCACCGACTGGCGGTAGTAAAATGAAGAGACACTGCATTGACCACAATGCAATACAAGTTCGATCAATGTTGCAGCCCACTGGGGGCAGTACTATAAATGGCGTGTGATTTACATTTGTCTCTTCTAAAGCTGCATTTCATTGTCAATGCCTGTGACCAAGGTGCGGGGGCACCGAAACGCGTAAGGCAAAGGAATAAAGGAATAAATTCAAACGCAGTGAGTTGGAATGCCCTTCATTACCTGCTGCTGAGTGCGCTTCCGAACGGAGATGTTTGGTTAAAAAATGATGTAACGGCTGTCTAGCCGTGGAAGTTGCACCGTCCCCGTAATCAGGAGGGAGCCGTCAAGTTTGGAACTTTCTGAGCTTGGTTACGGAGTAGCAGAGTTGGCGAAAACTACGAACTCACCTTGATTTGAATGCCCACTGAGGGGAAAACTGATGAACAATTATTGAAATGTGGCACCGACTGGCGGTAGTAAAATGAAGAGACACTGCATTGACCACAATGCAATACAAGTTCGATCAATGTTGCAGCCCACTGGGGGCAGTACTATAAATGGCGTGTGATTTACATTTGTCTCTTCTAAAGCTGCATTTCATTGTCAATGCCTGTGACCAAGGTGCGGGGGCACCGAAACGCGTAAGGCAAAGGAATAAAGGAATAAATTCAAACGCAGTGAGTTGGAATGCCCTTCATTACCTGCTGCTGAGTGCGCTTCCGAACGGAGATGTTTGGTTAAAAAATGATGTAACGGCTGTCTAGCCGTGGAAGTTGCACCGTCCCCGTAATCAGGAGGGAGCCGTCAAGTTTGGAACTTTCTGAGCTTGGTTACGGAGTAGCAGAGTTGGCGAAAACTACGAACTCACCTTGATTTGAATGCCCACTGAGGGGAAAACTGATGAACAATTATTGAAATGTGGCACCGACTGGCGGTAGTAAAATGAAGAGACACTGCATTGACCACAATGCAATACAAGTTCGATCAATGTTGCAGCCCACTGGGGGCAGTACTATAAATGGCGTGTGATTTACATTTGTCTCTTCTAAAGCTGCATTTCATTGTCAATGCCTGTGACCAAGGTGCGGGGGCACCGAAACGCGTAAGGCAAAGGAATAAAGGAATAAATTCAAACGCAGTGAGTTGGAATGCCCTTCATTACCTGCTGCTGAGTGCGCTTCCGAACGGAGATGTTTGGTTAAAAAATGATGTAACGGCTGTCTAGCCGTGGAAGTTGCACCGTCCCCGTAATCAGGAGGGAGCCGTCAAGTTTGGAACTTTCTGAGCTTGGTTACGGAGTAGCAGAGTTGGCGAAAACTATGAACTCACCTTGATTTGAATGCCCACTGAGGGGAAAACTGATGAACAATTATTGAAATGTGGCACCGACTGGCGGTAGTAAAATGAAGAGACACTGCATTGACCACAATGCAATACAAGTTCGATCAATGTTGCAGCCCACTGGGGGCAGTACTATAAATGGCGTGTGATTTACATTTGTCTCTTCTAAAGCTGCATTTCATTGTCAATGCCTGTGACCAAGGTGCGGGGGCACCGAAACGCGTAAGGCAAAGGAATAAAGGAATAAATTCAAACGCAGTGAGTTGGAATGCCCTTCATTACCTGCTGCTGAGTGCGCTTCCGAACGGAGATGTTTGGTTAAAAAATGATGTAACGGCTGTCTAGCCGTGGAAGTTGCACCGTCCCCGTAATCAGGAGGGAGCCGTCAAGTTTGGAACTTTCTGAGCTTGGTTACGGAGTAGCAGAGTTGGCGAAAACTACGAACTCACCTTGATTTGAATGCCCACTGAGGGGAAAACTGATGAACAATTATTGAAATGTGGCACCGGCTGGCGGTAGTAAAATGAAGAGACACTGCATTGACCACAATGCAATACAAGTTCGATCAATGTTGCAGCCCACTGGGGGCAGTACTATAAATGGCGTGTGATTTACATTTGTCTCTTCTAAAGCTGCATTTCATTGTCAATGCCTGTGACCAAGGTGCGGGGGCACCGAAACGCGTAAGGCAAAGGAATAAAGGAATAAATTCAAACGCAGTGAGTTGGAATGCCCTTCATTACCTGCTGCTGAGTGCGCTTCCGAACGGAGATGTTTGGTTAAAAAATGATGTAACGGCTGTCTAGCCTTGGAAGTTGCACCGTCCCCGTAATCAGGAGGGAGCCGTCAAGTTTGGAACTTTCTGAGCTTGGTTACGGAGTAGCAGAGTTGGCGAAAACTACGAACTCACCTTGATTTGAATGCCCACTGAGGGGAAAACTGATGAACAATTATTGAAATGTGGCACCGACTGGCGGTAGTAAAATGAAGAGACACTGCATTGACCACAATGCAATACAAGTTCGATCAATGTTGCAGCCCACTGGGGGCAGTACTATAAATGGCGTGTGATTTACATTTGTCTCTTCTAAAGCTGCATTTCATTGTCAATGCCTGTGACCAAGGTGCGGGGGCACCGAAACGCGTAAGGCAAAGGAATAAAGGAATAAATTCAAACGCAGTGAGTTGGAATGCCCTTCATTACCTGCTGCTGAGTGCGCTTCCGAACGGAGATGTTTGGTTAAAAAATGATGTAACGGCTGTCTAGCCGTGGAAGTTACACCGTCCCCGTAATCAGGAGGGAGCCGTCAAGTTTGGAACTTTCTGAGCTTGGTTACGGAGTAGCAGAGTTGGCGAAAACTACGAACTCACCTTGATTTGAATGCCCACTGAGGGGAAAACTGATGAACAATTATTGAAATGTGGCACCGACTGGCGGTAGTAAAATGAAGAGACACTGCATTGACCACAATGCAATACAAGTTCGATCAATGTTGCAGCCCACTGGGGGCAGTACTATAAATGGCGTGTGATTTACATTTGTCTCTTCTAAAGCTGCATTTCATTGTCAATGCCTGTGACCAAGGTGCGGGGGCACCGAAACGCGTAAGGCAAAGGAATAAAGGAATAAATTCAAAGGCAGTGAGTTGGAATGCCCTTCATTACCTGCTGCTGAGTGCGCTTCCGAACGGAGATGTTTGGTTAAAAAATGATGTAACGGCTGTCTAGCCGTGGAAGTTGCACCGTCCCCGTAATCAGGAGGGAGCCGTCAAGTTTGGAACTTTCTGAGCTTGGTTACGGAGTAGCAGAGTTGGCGAAAACTACGAACTCACCTTGATTTGAATGCCCACTGAGGGGAAAACTGATGAACAATTATTGAAATGTGGCACCGACTGGCGGTAGTAAAATGAAGAGACACTGCATTGACCACAATGCAATACAAGTTCGATCAATGTTGCAGCCCACTGGGGGCAGTACTATAAATGGCGTGTGATTTACATTTGTCTCTTCTAAAGCTGCATTTCATTGTCAATGCCTGTGACCAAGGTGCGGGGGCACCGAAACGCGTAAGGCAAAGGAATAAAGGAATAAATTCAAACGCAGTGAGTTGGAATGCCCTTCATTACCTGCTACTGAGTGCGCTTACGAACGGAGATGTTTGGTTAAAAAATGATGTAACGGCTGTCTAGCCGTGGAAGTTGCACCGTCCCCGTAATCAGGAGGGAGCCGTCAAGTTTGGAACTTTCTGAGCTTGGTTACGGAGTAGCAGAGTTGGCGAAAACTACGAACTCACCTTGATTTGAATGCCCACTGAGGGGAAAACTGATGAACAATTATTGAAATGTGGCACCGACTGGCGGTAGTAAAATGAAGAGACACTGCATTGACCACAATGCAATACAAGTTTGATCAATGTTGCAGCCCACTGGGGGCAGTACTATAAATGGCGTGTGATTTACATTTGTCTCTTCTAAAGCTGCATTTCATTGTCAATGCCTGTGACCAAGGTGCGGGGGCACCGAAACGCGTAAGGCAAAGGAATAAAGGAATAAATTCAAACGCAGTGAGTTGGAATGCCCTTCATTACCTGCTGCTGAGTGCGCTTCCGAACGGAGATGTTTGGTTAAAAAATGATGTAACGGCTGTCTAGCCGTGGAAGTTACACCGTCCCCGTAATCAGGAGGGAGCCGTCAAGTTTGGAACTTTCTGAGCTTGGTTACGGAGTAGCAGAGTTGGCGAAAACTACGAACTCACCTTGATTTGAATGCCCACTGAGGGGAAAACTGATGAACAATTATTGAAATGTGGCACCGACTGGCGGTAGTAAAATGAAGAGACACTGCATTGACCACAATGCAATACAAGTTCGATCAATGTTGCAGCCCACTGGGGGCAGTACTATAAATGGCGTGTGATTTACATTTGTCTCTTCTAAAGCTGCATTTCATTGTCAATGCCTGTGACCAAGGTGCGGGGGCACCGAAACGCGTAAGGCAAAGGAATAAAGGAATAAATTCAAACGCAGTGAGTTGGAATGCCCTTCATTACCTGCTGCTGAGTGCGCTTCCGAACGGAGATGTTTGGTTAAAAAATGATGTAACGGCTGTCTAGCCGTGGAAGTTGCACCGTCCCCGTAATCAGGAGGGAGCCGTCAAGTTTGGAACTTTCTGAGCTTGGTTACGGAGTAGCAGAGTTGGCGAAAACTATGAACTCACCTTGATTTGAATGCCCACTGAGGGGAAAACTGATGAACAATTATTGAAATGTGGCACCGACTGGCGGTAGTAAAATGAAGAGACACTGCATTGACCACAATGCAATACAAGTTCGATCAATGTTGCAGCCCACTGGGGGCAGTACTATAAATGGCGTGTGATTTACATTTGTCTCTTCTAAAGCTGCATTTCATTGTCAATGCCTGTGACCAAGGTGCGGGGGCACCGAAACGCGTAAGGCAAAGGAATAAAGGAATAAATTCAAACGCAGTGAGTTGGAATGCCCTTCATTACCTGCTGCTGAGTGCGCTTCCGAACGGAGATGTTTGGTTAAAAAATGATGTAACGGCTGTCTAGCCGTGGAAGTTACACCGTCCCCGTAATCAGGAGGGAGCCGTCAAGTTTGGAACTTTCTGAGCTTGGTTACGGAGTAGCAGAGTTGGCGAAAACTATGAACTCACCTTGATTTGAATGCCCACTGAGGGGAAAACTGATGAACAATTATTGAAATGTGGCACCGACTGGCGGTAGTAAAATGAAGAGACACTGCATTGACCACAATGCAATACAAGTTCGATCAATGTTGCAGCCCACTGGGGGCAGTACTATAAATGGCGTGTGATTTACATTTGTCTCTTCTAAAGCTGCATTTCATTGTCAATGCCTGTGACCAAGGTGCGGGGGCACCGAAACGCGTAAGGCAAAGGAATAAAGGAATAAATTCAAACGCAGTGAGTTGGAATGCCCTTCATTACCTGCTGCTGAGTGCGCTTCCGAACGGAGATGTTTGGTTAAAAAATGATGTAACGGCTGTCTAGCCGTGGAAGTTGCACCGTCCCCGTAATCAGGAGGGAGCCGTCAAGTTTGGAACTTTCTGAGCTTGGTTACGGAGTAGCAGAGTTGGCGAAAACTACGAACTCACCTTGATTTGAATGCCCACTGAGGGGAAAACTGATGAACAATTATTGAAATGTGGCACCGACTGGCGGTAGTAAAATGAAGAGACACTGCATTGACCACAATGCAATACAAGTTCGATCAATGTTGCAGCCCACTGGGGGCAGTACTATAAATGGCGTGTGATTTACATTTGTCTCTTCTAAAGCTGCATTTCATTGTCAATGCCTGTGACCAAGGTGCGGGGGCACCGAAACGCGTAAGGCAAAGGAATAAAGGAATAAATTCAAACGCAGTGAGTTGGAATGCCCTTCATTACCTGCTGCTGAGTGCGCTTCCGAACGGAGATGTTTGGTTAAAAAATGATGTAACGGCTGTCTAGCCGTGGAAGTTGCACCGTCCCCGTAATCAGGAGGGAGCCGTCAAGTTTGGAACTTTCTGAGCTTGGTTACGGAGTAGCAGAGTTGGCGAAAACTACGAACTCACCTTGATTTGAATGCCCACTGAGGGGAAAACTGATGAACAATTATTGAAATGTGGCACCGACTGGCGGTAGTAAAATGAAGAGACACTGCATTGACCACAATGCAATACAAGTTCGATCAATGTTGCAGCCCACTGGGGGCAGTACTATAAATGGCGTGTGATTTACATTTGTCTCTTCTAAAGCTGCATTTCATTGTCAATGCCTGTGACCAAGGTGCGGGGGCACCGAAACGCGTAAGGCAAAGGAATAAAGGAATAAATTCAAACGCAGTGAGTTGGAATGCCCTTCATTACCTGCTGCTGAGTGCGCTTCCGAACGGAGATGTTTGGTTAAAAAATGATGTAACGGCTGTCTAGCCGTGGAAGTTGCACCGTCCCCGTAATCAGGAGGGAGCCGTCAAGTTTGGAACTTTCTGAGCTTGGTTACGGAGTAGCAGAGTTGGCGAAAACTACGAACTCACCTTGATTTGAATGCCCACTGAGGGGAAAACTGATGAACAATTATTGAAATGTGGCACCGACTGGCGGTAGTAAAATGAAGAGACACTGCATTGACCACAATGCAATACAAGTTCGATCAATGTTGCAGCCCACTGGGGGCAGTACTATAAATGGCGTGTGATTTACATTTGTCTCTTCTAAAGCTGCATTTCATTGTCAATGCCTGTGACCAAGGTGCGGGGGCACCGAAACGCGTAAGGCAAAGGAATAAAGGAATAAATTCAAACGCAGTGAGTTGGAATGCCCTTCATTACCTGCTGCTGAGTGCGCTTCTGAACGAAGATGTTTGGTTAAAAAATGATGTAACGGCTGTCTAGCCGTGGAAGTTGCACCGTCCCCGTAATCAGGAGGGAGCCGTCAAGTTTGGAACTTTCTGAGCTTGGTTACGGAGTAGCAGAGTTGGCGAAAACTACGAACTCACCTTGATTTGAATGCCCACTGAGGGGAAAACTGATGAACAATTATTGAAATGTGGCACCGACTGGCGGTAGTAAAATGAAGAGGACACTGCATTGACCACAATGCAATACAAGTTCGATCAATGTTGCAGCCCACTGGGGGCAGTACTATAAATGGCGTGTGATTTACATTTGTCTCTTCTAAAGCTGCATTTCATTGTCAATGCCTGTGACCAAGGTGCGGGGGCACCGAAACGCGTAAGGCAAAGGAATAAAGGAATAAATTCAAAGGCAGTGAGTTGGAATGCCCTTCATTACCTGCTGCTGAGTGCGCTTCCGAACGGAGATGTTTGGTTAAAAAATGATGTAACGGCTGTCTAGCCGTGGAAGTTACACCGTCCCCGTAATCAGGAGGGAGCCGTCAAGTTTGGAACTTTCTGAGCTTGGTTACGGAGTAGCAGAGTTGGCGAAAACTATGAACTCACCTTGATTTGAATGCCCACTGAGGGGAAAACTGATGAACAATTATTGAAATGTGGCACCGACTGGCGGTAGTAAAATGAAGAGACACTGCATTGACCACAATGCAATACAAGTTCGATCAATGTTGCAGCCCACTGGGGGCAGTACTATAAATGGCGTGTGATTTACATTTGTCTCTTCTAAAGCTGCATTTCATTGTCAATGCCTGTGACCAAGGTGCGGGGGCACCGAAACGCGTAAGGCAAAGGAATAAAGGAATAAATTCAAACGCAGTGAGTTGGAATGCCCTTCATTACCTGCTGCTGAGTGCGCTTCCGAACGGAGATGTTTGGTTAAAAAATGATGTAACGGCTGTCTAGCCGTGGAAGTTACACCGTCCCCGTAATCAGGAGGGAGCCGTCAAGTTTGGAACTTTCTGAGCTTGGTTACGGAGTAGCAGAGTTGGCGAAAACTACGAACTCACCTTGATTTGAATGCCCACTGAGGGGAAAACTGATGAACAATTATTGAAATGTGGCACCGACTGGCGGTAGTAAAATGAAGAGACACTGCATTGACCACAATGCAATACAAGTTCGATCAATGTTGCAGCCCACTGGGGGCAGTACTATAAATGGCGTGTGATTTACATTTGTCTCTTCTAAAGCTGCATTTCATTGTCAATGCCTGTGACCAAGGTGCGGGGGCACCGAAACGCGTAAGGCAAAGGAATAAAGGAATAAATTCAAAGGCAGTGAGTTGGAATGCCCTTCATTACCTGCTGCTGAGTGCGCTTCCGAACGGAGATGTTTGGTTAAAAAATGATGTAACGGCTGTCTAGCCGTGGAAGTTGCACCGTCCCCGTAATCAGGAGGGAGCCGTCAAGTTTGGAACTTTCTGAGCTTGGTTACGGAGTAGCAGAGTTGGCGAAAACTATGAACTCACCTTGATTTGAATGCCCACTGAGGGGAAAACTGATGAACAATTATTGAAATGTGGCACCGACTGGCGGTAGTAAAATGAAGAGACACTGCATTGACCACAATGCAATACAAGTTCGATCAATGTTGCAGCCCACTGGGGGCAGTACTATAAATGGCGTGTGATTTACATTTGTCTCTTCTAAAGCTGCATTTCATTGTCAATGCCTGTGACCAAGGTGCGGGGGCACCGAAACGCGTAAGGCAAAGGAATAAAGGAATAAATTCAAACGCAGTGAGTTGGAATGCCCTTCATTACCTGCTGCTGAGTGCGCTTCCGAACGGAGATGTTTGGTTAAAAAATGATGTAACGGCTGTCTAGCCGTGGAAGTTACACCGTCCCCGTAATCAGGAGGGAGCCGTCAAGTTTGGAACTTTCTGAGCTTGGTTACGGAGTAGCAGAGTTGGCGAAAACTACGAACTCACCTTGATTTGAATGCCCACTGAGGGGAAAACTGATGAACAATTATTGAAATGTGGCACCGACTGGCGGTAGTAAAATGAAGAGACACTGCATTGACCACAATGCAATACAAGTTCGATCAATGTTGCAGCCCACTGGGGGCAGTACTATAAATGGCGTGTGATTTACATTTGTCTCTTCTAAAGCTGCATTTCATTGTCAATGCCTGTGACCAAGGTGCGGGGGCACCGAAACGCGTAAGGCAAAGGAATAAAGGAATAAATTCAAACGCAGTGAGTTGGAATGCCCTTCATTACCTGCTGCTGAGTGCGCTTCTGAACGAAGATGTTTGGTTAAAAAATGATGTAACGGCTGTCTAGCCGTGGAAGTTACACCGTCCCCGTAATCAGGAGGGAGCCGTCAAGTTTGGAACTTTCTGAGCTTGGTTACGGAGTAGCAGAGTTGGCGAAAACTACGAACTCACCTTGATTTGAATGCCCACTGAGGGGAAAACTGATGAACAATTATTGAAATGTGGCACCGACTGGCGGTAGTAAAATGAAGAGACACTGCATTGACCACAATGCAATACAAGTTTGATCAATGTTGCAGCCCACTGGGGGCAGTACTATAAATGGCGTGTGATTTACATTTGTCTCTTCTAAAGCTGCATTTCATTGTCAATGCCTGTGACCAAGGTGCGGGGGGCACCGAAACGCGTAAGGCAAAGGAATAAAGGAATAAATTCAAACGCAGTGAGTTGGAATGCCCTTCATTACCTGCTGCTGAGTGCGCTTCCGAACGGAGATGTTTGGTTAAAAAATGATGTAACGGCTGTCTAGCCGTGGAAGTTACACCGTCCCCGTAATCAGGAGGGAGCCGTCAAGTTTGGAACTTTCTGAGCTTGGTTACGGAGTAGCAGAGTTGGCGAAAACTACGAACTCACCTTGATTTGAATGCCCACTGAGGGGAAAACTGATGAACAATTATTGAAATGTGGCACCGACTGGCGGTAGTAAAATGAAGAGACACTGCATTGACCACAATGCAATACAAGTTCGATCAATGTTGCAGCCCACTGGGGCAGTACTATAAATGGCGTGTGATTTACATTTGTCTCTTCTAAAGCTGCATTTCATTGTCAATGCCTGTGACCAAGGTGCGGGGGCACCGAAACGCGTAAGGCAAAGGAATAAAGGAATAAATTCAAACGCAGTGAGTTGGAATGCCCTTCATTACCTGCTGCTGAGTGCGCTTCCGAACGGAGATGTTTGGTTAAAAAATGATGTAACGGCTGTCTAGCCGTGGAAGTTGCACCGTCCCCGTAATCAGGAGGGAGCCGTCAAGTTTGGAACTTTCTGAGCTTGGTTACGGAGTAGCAGAGTTGGCGAAAACTACGAACTCACCTTGATTTGAATGCCCACTGAGGGGAAAACTGATGAACAATTATTGAAATGTGGCACCGACTGGCGGTAGTAAAATGAAGAGACACTGCATTGACCACAATGCAATACAAGTTCGATCAATGTTGCAGCCCACTGGGGGCAGTACTATAAATGGCGTGTGATTTACATTTGTCTCTTCTAAAGCTGCATTTCATTGTCAATGCCTGTGACCAAGGTGCGGGGGCACCGAAACGCGTAAGGCAAAGGAATAAAGGAATAAATTCAAACGCAGTGAGTTGGAATGCCCTTCATTACCTGCTGCTGAGTGCGCTTCCGAACGGAGATGTTTGGTTAAAAAATGATGTAACGGCTGTCTAGCCGTGGAAGTTGCACCGTCCCCGTAATCAGGAGGGAGCCGTCAAGTTTGGAACTTTCTGAGCTTGGTTACGGAGTAGCAGAGTTGGCGAAAACTACGAACTCACCTTGATTTGAATGCCCACTGAGGGGAAAACTGATGAACAATTATTGAAATGTGGCACCGACTGGCGGTAGTAAAATGAAGAGACACTGCATTGACCACAATGCAATACAAGTTCGATCAATGTTGCAGCCCACTGGGGGCAGTACTATAAATGGCGTGTGATTTACATTTGTCTCTTCTAAAGCTGCATTTCATTGTCAATGCCTGTGACCAAGGTGCGGGGGCACCGAAACGCGTAAGGCAAAGGAATAAAGGAATAAATTCAAACGCAGTGAGTTGGAATGCCCTTCATTACCTGCTGCTGAGTGCGCTTCCGAACGGAGATGTTTGGTTAAAAAATGATGTAACGGCTGTCTAGCCGTGGAAGTTACACCGTCCCCGTAATCAGGAGGGAGCCGTCAAGTTTGGAACTTTCTGAGCTTGGTTACGGAGTAGCAGAGTTGGCGAAAACTACGAACTCACCTTGATTTGAATGCCCACTGAGGGGAAAACTGATGAACAATTATTGAAATGTGGCACCGACTGGCGGTAGTAAAATGAAGAGACACTGCATTGACCACAATGCAATACAAGTTCGATCAATGTTGCAGCCCACTGGGGGCAGTACTATAAATGGCGTGTGATTTACATTTGTCTCTTCTAAAGCTGCATTTCATTGTCAATGCCTGTGACCAAGGTGCGGGGGCACCGAAACGCGTAAGGCAAAGGAATAAAGGAATAAATTCAAACGCAGTGAGTTGGAATGCCCTTCATTACCTGCTGCTGAGTGCGCTTCCGAACGGAGATGTTTGGTTAAAAAATGATGTAACGGCTGTCTAGCCGTGGAAGTTGCACCGTCCCCGTAATCAGGAGGGAGCCGTCAAGTTTGGAACTTTCTGAGCTTGGTTACGGAGTAGCAGAGTTGGCGAAAACTACGAACTCACCTTGATTTGAATGCCCACTGAGGGGAAAACTGATGAACAATTATTGAAATGTGGCACCGACTGGCGGTAGTAAAATGAAGAGACACTGCATTGACCACAATGCAATACAAGTTCGATCAATGTTGCAGCCCACTGGGGGCAGTACTATAAATGGCGTGTGATTTACATTTGTCTCTTCTAAAGCTGCATTTCATTGTCAATGCCTGTGACCAAGGTGCGGGGGCACCGAAACGCGTAAGGCAAAGGAATAAAGGAATAAATTCAAACGCAGTGAGTTGGAATGCCCTTCATTACCTGCTGCTGAGTGCGCTTCCGAACGGAGATGTTTGGTTAAAAAATGATGTAACGGCTGTCTAGCCGTGGAAGTTACACCGTCCCCGTAATCAGGAGGGAGCCGTCAAGTTTGGAACTTTCTGAGCTTGGTTACGGAGTAGCAGAGTTGGCGAAAACTACGAACTCACCTTGATTTGAATGCCCACTGAGGGGAAAACTGATGAACAATTATTGAAATGTGGCACCGACTGGCGGTAGTAAAATGAAGAGACACTGCATTGACCACAATGCAATACAAGTTCGATCAATGTTGCAGCCCACTGGGGGCAGTACTATAAATGGCGTGTGATTTACATTTGTCTCTTCTAAAGCTGCATTTCATTGTCAATGCCTGTGACCAAGGTGCGGGGGCACCGAAACGCGTAAGGCAAAGGAATAAAGGAATAAATTCAAACGCAGTGAGTTGGAATGCCCTTCATTACCTGCTGCTGAGTGCGCTTCCGAACGGAGATGTTTGGTTAAAAAATGATGTAACGGCTGTCTAGCCGTGGAAGTTACACCGTCCCCGTAATCAGGAGGGAGCCGTCAAGTTTGGAACTTTCTGAGCTTGGTTACGGAGTAGCAGAGTTGGCGAAAACTACGAACTCACCTTGATTTGAATGCCCACTGAGGGGAAAACTGATGAACAATTATTGAAATGTGGCACCGACTGGCGGTAGTAAAATGAAGAGACACTGCATTGACCACAATGCAATACAAGTTCGATCAATGTTGCAGCCCACTGGGGGCAGTACTATAAATGGCGTGTGATTTACATTTGTCTCTTCTAAAGCTGCATTTCATTGTCAATGCCTGTGACCAAGGTGCGGGGGCACCGAAACGCGTAAGGCAAAGGAATAAAGGAATAAATTCAAACGCAGTGAGTTGGAATGCCCTTCATTACCTGCTGCTGAGTGCGCTTCCGAACGGAGATGTTTGGTTAAAAAATGATGTAACGGCTGTCTAGCCGTGGAAGTTGCACCGTCCCCGTAATCAGGAGGGAGCCGTCAAGTTTGGAACTTTCTGAGCTTGGTTACGGAGTAGCAGAGTTGGCGAAAACTATGAACTCACCTTGATTTGAATGCCCACTGAGGGGAAAACTGATGAACAATTATTGAAATGTGGCACCGACTGGCGGTAGTAAAATGAAGAGACACTGCATTGACCACAATGCAATACAAGTTCGATCAATGTTGCAGCCCACTGGGGGCAGTACTATAAATGGCGTGTGATTTACATTTGTCTCTTCTAAAGCTGCATTTCATTGTCAATGCCTGTGACCAAGGTGCGGGGGCACCGAAACGCGTAAGGCAAAGGAATAAAGGAATAAATTCAAACGCAGTGAGTTGGAATGCCCTTCATTACCTGCTGCTGAGTGCGCTTCCGAACGGAGATGTTTGGTTAAAAAATGATGTAACGGCTGTCTAGCCGTGGAAGTTACACCGTCCCCGTAATCAGGAGGGAGCCGTCAAGTTTGGAACTTTCTGAGCTTGGTTACGGAGTAGCAGAGTTGGCGAAAACTACGAACTCACCTTGATTTGAATGCCCACTGAGGGGAAAACTGATGAACAATTATTGAAATGTGGCACCGACTGGCGGTAGTAAAATGAAGAGACACTGCATTGACCACAATGCAATACAAGTTCGATCAATGTTGCAGCCCACTGGGGGCAGTACTATAAATGGCGTGTGATTTACATTTGTCTCTTCTAAAGCTGCATTTCATTGTCAATGCCTGTGACCAAGGTGCGGGGGCACCGAAACGCGTAAGGCAAAGGAATAAAGGAATAAATTCAAACGCAGTGAGTTGGAATGCCCTTCATTACCTGCTGCTGAGTGCGCTTCCGAACGGAGATGTTTGGTTAAAAAATGATGTAACGGCTGTCTAGCCGTGGAAGTTGCACCGTCCCCGTAATCAGGAGGGAGCCGTCAAGTTTGGAACTTTCTGAGCTTGGTTACGGAGTAGCAGAGTTGGCGAAAACTACGAACTCACCTTGATTTGAATGCCCACTGAGGGGAAAACTGATGAACAATTATTGAAATGTGGCACCGACTGGCGGTAGTAAAATGAAGAGACACTGCATTGACCACAATGCAATACAAGTTCGATCAATGTTGCAGCCCACTGGGGGCAGTACTATAAATGGCGTGTGATTTACATTTGTCTCTTCTAAAGCTGCATTTCATTGTCAATGCCTGTGACCAAGGTGCGGGGGCACCGAAACGCGTAAGGCAAAGGAATAAAGGAATAAATTCAAACGCAGTGAGTTGGAATGCCCTTCATTACCTGCTGCTGAGTGCGCTTCCGAACGGAGATGTTTGGTTAAAAAATGATGTAACGGCTGTCTAGCCGTGGAAGTTGCACCGTCCCCGTAATCAGGAGGGAGCCGTCAAGTTTGGAACTTTCTGAGCTTGGTTACGGAGTAGCAGAGTTGGCGAAAACTACGAACTCACCTTGATTTGAATGCCCACTGAGGGGAAAACTGATGAACAATTATTGAAATGTGGCACCGACTGGCGGTAGTAAAATGAAGAGACACTGCATTGACCACAATGCAATACAAGTTCGATCAATGTTGCAGCCCACTGGGGGCAGTACTATAAATGGCGTGTGATTTACATTTGTCTCTTCTAAAGCTGCATTTCATTGTCAATGCCTGTGACCAAGGTGCGGGGGCACCGAAACGCGTAAGGCAAAGGAATAAAGGAATAAATTCAAACGCAGTGAGTTGGAATGCCCTTCATTACCTGCTGCTGAGTGCGCTTCCGAACGGAGATGTTTGGTTAAAAAATGATGTAACGGCTGTCTAGCCGTGGAAGTTGCACCGTCCCCGTAATCAGGAGGGAGCCGTCAAGTTTGGAACTTTCTGAGCTTGGTTACGGAGTAGCAGAGTTGGCGAAAACTACGAACTCACCTTGATTTGAATGCCCACTGAGGGGAAAACTGATGAACAATTATTGAAATGTGGCACCGACTGGCGGTAGTAAAATGAAGAGACACTGCATTGACCACAATGCAATACAAGTTCGATCAATGTTGCAGCCCACTGGGGGCAGTACTATAAATGGCGTGTGATTTACATTTGTCTCTTCTAAAGCTGCATTTCATTGTCAATGCCTGTGACCAAGGTGCGGGGGCACCGAAACGCGTAAGGCAAAGGAATAAAGGAATAAATTCAAACGCAGTGAGTTGGAATGCCCTTCATTACCTGCTGCTGAGTGCGCTTCCGAACGGAGATGTTTGGTTAAAAAATGATGTAACGGCTGTCTAGCCGTGGAAGTTGCACCGTCCCCGTAATCAGGAGGGAGCCGTCAAGTTTGGAACTTTCTGAGCTTGGTTACGGAGTAGCAGAGTTGGCGAAAACTACGAACTCACCTTGATTTGAATGCCCACTGAGGGGAAAACTGATGAACAATTATTGAAATGTGGCACCGACTGGCGGTAGTAAAATGAAGAGACACTGCATTGACCACAATGCAATACAAGTTCGATCAATGTTGCAGCCCACTGGGGGCAGTACTATAAATGGCGTGTGATTTACATTTGTCTCTTCTAAAGCTGCATTTCATTGTCAATGCCTGTGACCAAGGTGCGGGGGCACCGAAACGCGTAAGGCAAAGGAATAAAGGAATAAATTCAAAGGCAGTGAGTTGGAATGCCCTTCATTACCTGCTGCTGAGTGCGCTTCCGAACGGAGATGTTTGGTTAAAAAATGATGTAACGGCTGTCTAGCCGTGGAAGTTACACCGTCCCCGTAATCAGGAGGGAGCCGTCAAGTTTGGAACTTTCTGAGCTTGGTTACGGAGTAGCAGAGTTGGCGAAAACTATGAACTCACCTTGATTTGAATGCCCACTGAGGGGAAAACTGATGAACAATTATTGAAATGTGGCACCGACTGGCGGTAGTAAAATGAAGAGACACTGCATTGACCACAATGCAATACAAGTTCGATCAATGTTGCAGCCCACTGGGGGCAGTACTATAAATGGCGTGTGATTTACATTTGTCTCTTCTAAAGCTGCATTTCATTGTCAATGCCTGTGACCAAGGTGCGGGGGCACCGAAACGCGTAAGGCAAAGGAATAAAGGAATAAATTCAAACGCAGTGAGTTGGAATGCCCTTCATTACCTGCTGCTGAGTGCGCTTCCGAACGGAGATGTTTGGTTAAAAAATGATGTAACGGCTGTCTAGCCGTGGAAGTTGCACCGTCCCCGTAATCAGGAGGGAGCCGTCAAGTTTGGAACTTTCTGAGCTTGGTTACGGAGTAGCAGAGTTGGCGAAAACTACGAACTCACCTTGATTTGAATGCCCACTGAGGGGAAAACTGATGAACAATTATTGAAATGTGGCACCGACTGGCGGTAGTAAAATGAAGAGACACTGCATTGACCACAATGCAATACAAGTTCGATCAATGTTGCAGCCCACTGGGGGCAGTACTATAAATGGCGTGTGATTTACATTTGTCTCTTCTAAAGCTGCATTTCATTGTCAATGCCTGTGACCAAGGTGCGGGGGCACCGAAACGCGTAAGGCAAAGGAATAAAGGAATAAATTCAAAGGCAGTGAGTTGGAATGCCCTTCATTACCTGCTGCTGAGTGCGCTTCCGAACGGAGATGTTTGGTTAAAAAATGATGTAACGGCTGTCTAGCCGTGGAAGTTACACCGTCCCCGTAATCAGGAGGGAGCCGTCAAGTTTGGAACTTTCTGAGCTTGGTTACGGAGTAGCAGAGTTGGCGAAAACTACGAACTCACCTTGATTTGAATGCCCACTGAGGGAAAACTGATGAACAATTATTGAAATGTGGCACCGACTGGCGGTAGTAAAATGAAGAGACACTGCATTGACCACAATGCAATACAAGTTCGATCAATGTTGCAGCCCACTGGGGGCAGTACTATAAATGGCGTGTGATTTACATTTGTCTCTTCTAAAGCTGCATTTCATTGTCAATGCCTGTGACCAAGGTGCGGGGGCACCGAAACGCGTAAGGCAAAGGAATAAAGGAATAAATTCAAACGCAGTGAGTTGGAATGCCCTTCATTACCTGCTGCTGAGTGCGCTTCCGAACGGAGATGTTTGGTTAAAAAATGATGTAACGGCTGTCTAGCCGTGGAAGTTGCACCGTCCCCGTAATCAGGAGGGAGCCGTCAAGTTTGGAACTTTCTGAGCTTGGTTACGGAGTAGCAGAGTTGGCGAAAACTATGAACTCACCTTGATTTGAATGCCCACTGAGGGGAAAACTGATGAACAATTATTGAAATGTGGCACCGACTGGCGGTAGTAAAATGAAGAGACACTGCATTGACCACAATGCAATACAAGTTCGATCAATGTTGCAGCCCACTGGGGGCAGTACTATAAATGGCGTGTGATTTACATTTGTCTCTTCTAAAGCTGCATTTCATTGTCAATGCCTGTGACCAAGGTGCGGGGGCACCGAAACGCGTAAGGCAAAGGAATAAAGGAATAAATTCAAACGCAGTGAGTTGGAATGCCCTTCATTACCTGCTGCTGAGTGCGCTTCCGAACGGAGATGTTTGGTTAAAAAATGATGTAACGGCTGTCTAGCCGTGGAAGTTGCACCGTCCCCGTAATCAGGAGGGAGCCGTCAAGTTTGGAACTTTCTGAGCTTGGTTACGGAGTAGCAGAGTTGGCGAAAACTACGAACTCACCTTGATTTGAATGCCCACTGAGGGGAAAACTGATGAACAATTATTGAAATGTGGCACCGACTGGCGGTAGTAAAATGAAGAGACACTGCATTGACCACAATGCAATACAAGTTCGATCAATGTTGCAGCCCACTGGGGGCAGTACTATAAATGGCGTGTGATTTACATTTGTCTCTTCTAAAGCTGCATTTCATTGTCAATGCCTGTGACCAAGGTGCGGGGGGCACCGAAACGCGTAAGGCAAAGGAATAAAGGAATAAATTCAAACGCAGTGAGTTGGAATGCCCTTCATTACCTGCTGCTGAGTGCGCTTCCGAACGGAGATGTTTGGTTAAAAAATGATGTAACGGCTGTCTAGCCGTGGAAGTTACACCGTCCCCGTAATCAGGAGGGAGCCGTCAAGTTTGGAACTTTCTGAGCTTGGTTACGGAGTAGCAGAGTTGGCGAAAACTACGAACTCACCTTGATTTGAATGCCCACTGAGGGGAAAACTGATGAACAATTATTGAAATGTGGCACCGACTGGCGGTAGTAAAATGAAGAGACACTGCATTGACCACAATGCAATACAAGTTCGATCAATGTTGCAGCCCACTGGGGGCAGTACTATAAATGGCGTGTGATTTACATTTGTCTCTTCTAAAGCTGCATTTCATTGTCAATGCCTGTGACCAAGGTGCGGGGGCACCGAAACGCGTAAGGCAAAGGAATAAAGGAATAAATTCAAACGCAGTGAGTTGGAATGCCCTTCATTACCTGCTGCTGAGTGCGCTTCTGAACGAAGATGTTTGGTTAAAAAATGATGTAACGGCTGTCTAGCCGTGGAAGTTACACCGTCCCCGTAATCAGGAGGGAGCCGTCAAGTTTGGAACTTTCTGAGCTTGGTTACGGAGTAGCAGAGTTGGCGAAAACTACGAACTCACCTTGATTTGAATGCCCACTGAGGGGAAAACTGATGAACAATTATTGAAATGTGGCACCGACTGGCGGTAGTAAAATGAAGAGACACTGCATTGACCACAATGCAATACAAGTTCGATCAATGTTGCAGCCCACTGGGGGCAGTACTATAAATGGCGTGTGATTTACATTTGTCTCTTCTAAAGCTGCATTTCATTGTCAATGCCTGTGACCAAGGTGCGGGGGCACCGAAACGCGTAAGGCAAAGGAATAAAGGAATAAATTCAAAGGCAGTGAGTTGGAATGCCCTTCATTACCTGCTGCTGAGTGCGCTTCCGAACGGAGATGTTTGGTTAAAAAATGATGTAACGGCTGTCTAGCCGTGGAAGTTGCACCGTCCCCGTAATCAGGAGGGAGCCGTCAAGTTTGGAACTTTCTGAGCTTGGTTACGGAGTAGCAGAGTTGGCGAAAACTACGAACTCACCTTGATTTGAATGCCCACTGAGGGGAAAACTGATGAACAATTATTGAAATGTGGCACCGACTGGCGGTAGTAAAATGAAGAGACACTGCATTGACCACAATGCAATACAAGTTCGATCAATGTTGCAGCCCACTGGGGGCAGTACTATAAATGGCGTGTGATTTACATTTGTCTCTTCTAAAGCTGCATTTCATTGTCAATGCCTGTGACCAAGGTGCGGGGGCACCGAAACGCGTAAGGCAAAGGAATAAAGGAATAAATTCAAACGCAGTGAGTTGGAATGCCCTTCATTACCTGCTGCTGAGTGCGCTTCCGAACGGAGATGTTTGGTTAAAAAATGATGTAACGGCTGTCTAGCCGTGGAAGTTGCACCGTCCCCGTAATCAGGAGGGAGCCGTCAAGTTTGGAACTTTCTGAGCTTGGTTACGGAGTAGCAGAGTTGGCGAAAACTACGAACTCACCTTGATTTGAATGCCCACTGAGGGGAAAACTGATGAACAATTATTGAAATGTGGCACCGACTGGCGGTAGTAAAATGAAGAGACACTGCATTGACCACAATGCAATACAAGTTCGATCAATGTTGCAGCCCACTGGGGGCAGTACTATAAATGGCGTGTGATTTACATTTGTCTCTTCTAAAGCTGCATTTCATTGTCAATGCCTGTGACCAAGGTGCGGGGGCACCGAAACGCGTAAGGCAAAGGAATAAAGGAATAAATTCAAACGCAGTGAGTTGGAATGCCCTTCATTACCTGCTGCTGAGTGCGCTTCCGAACGGAGATGTTTGGTTAAAAAATGATGTAACGGCTGTCTAGCCGTGGAAGTTACACCGTCCCCGTAATCAGGAGGGAGCCGTCAAGTTTGGAACTTTCTGAGCTTGGTTACGGAGTAGCAGAGTTGGCGAAAACTATGAACTCACCTTGATTTGAATGCCCACTGAGGGGAAAACTGATGAACAATTATTGAAATGTGGCACCGACTGGCGGTAGTAAAATGAAGAGACACTGCATTGACCACAATGCAATACAAGTTCGATCAATGTTGCAGCCCACTGGGGGCAGTACTATAAATGGCGTGTGATTTACATTTGTCTCTTCTAAAGCTGCATTTCATTGTCAATGCCTGTGACCAAGGTGCGGGGGCACCGAAACGCGTAAGGCAAAGGAATAAAGGAATAAATTCAAACGCAGTGAGTTGGAATGCCCTTCATTACCTGCTGCTGAGTGCGCTTCCGAACGGAGATGTTTGGTTAAAAAATGATGTAACGGCTGTCTAGCCGTGGAAGTTGCACCGTCCCCGTAATCAGGAGGGAGCCGTCAAGTTTGGAACTTTCTGAGCTTGGTTACGGAGTAGCAGAGTTGGCGAAAACTACGAACTCACCTTGATTTGAATGCCCACTGAGGGGAAAACTGATGAACAATTATTGAAATGTGGCACCGACTGGCGGTAGTAAAATGAAGAGACACTGCATTGACCACAATGCAATACAAGTTCGATCAATGTTGCAGCCCACTGGGGGCAGTACTATAAATGGCGTGTGATTTACATTTGTCTCTTCTAAAGCTGCATTTCATTGTCAATGCCTGTGACCAAGGTGCGGGGGCACCGAAGACGCGTAAGGCAAAGGAATAAAGGAATAAATTCAAACGCAGTGAGTTGGAATGCCCTTCATTACCTGCTGCTGAGTGCGCTTCCGAACGGAGATGTTTGGTTAAAAAATGATGTAACGGCTGTCTAGCCGTGGAAGTTACACCGTCCCCGTAATCAGGAGGGAGCCGTCAAGTTTGGAACTTTCTGAGCTTGGTTACGGAGTAGCAGAGTTGGCGAAAACTACGAACTCACCTTGATTTGAATGCCCACTGAGGGGAAAACTGATGAACAATTATTGAAATGTGGCACCGACTGGCGGTAGTAAAATGAAGAGACACTGCATTGACCACAATGCAATACAAGTTCGATCAATGTTGCAGCCCACTGGGGGCAGTACTATAAATGGCGTGTGATTTACATTTGTCTCTTCTAAAGCTGCATTTCATTGTCAATGCCTGTGACCAAGGTGCGGGGGCACCGAAACGCGTAAGGCAAAGGAATAAAGGAATAAATTCAAACGCAGTGAGTTGGAATGCCCTTCATTACCTGCTGCTGAGTGCGCTTCCGAACGAAGATGTTTGGTTAAAAAATGATGTAACGGCTGTCTAGCCGTGGAAGTTACACCGTCCCCGTAATCAGGAGGGAGCCGTCAAGTTTGGAACTTTCTGAGCTTGGTTACGGAGTAGCAGAGTTGGCGAAAACTACGAACTCACCTTGATTTGAATGCCCACTGAGGGGAAAACTGATGAACAATTATTGAAATGTGGCACCGACTGGCGGTAGTAAAATGAAGAGACACTGCATTGACCACAATGCAATACAAGTTCGATCAATGTTGCAGCCCACTGGGGGCAGTACTATAAATGGCGTGTGATTTACATTTGTCTCTTCTAAAGCTGCATTTCATTGTCAATGCCTGTGACCAAGGTGCGGGGGCACCGAAACGCGTAAGGCAAAGGAATAAAGGAATAAATTCAAAGGCAGTGAGTTGGAATGCCCTTCATTACCTGCTGCTGAGTGCGCTTCCGAACGGAGATGTTTGGTTAAAAAATGATGTAACGGCTGTCTAGCCGTGGAAGTTGCACCGTCCCCGTAATCAGGAGGGAGCCGTCAAGTTTGGAACTTTCTGAGCTTGGTTACGGAGTAGCAGAGTTGGCGAAAACTACGAACTCACCTTGATTTGAATGCCCACTGAGGGGAAAACTGATGAACAATTATTGAAATGTGGCACCGACTGGCGGTAGTAAAATGAAGAGACACTGCATTGACCACAATGCAATACAAGTTCGATCAATGTTGCAGCCCACTGGGGGCAGTACTATAAATGGCGTGTGATTTACATTTGTCTCTTCTAAAGCTGCATTTCATTGTCAATGCCTGTGACCAAGGTGCGGGGGCACCGAAACGCGTAAGGCAAAGGAATAAAGGAATAAATTCAAACGCAGTGAGTTGGAATGCCCTTCATTACCTGCTGCTGAGTGCGCTTCCGAACGGAGATGTTTGGTTAAAAAATGATGTAACGGCTGTCTAGCCGTGGAAGTTGCACCGTCCCCGTAATCAGGAGGGAGCCGTCCAAGTTTGGAACTTTCTGAGCTTGGTTACGGAGTAGCAGAGTTGGCGAAAACTACGAACTCACCTTGATTTGAATGCCCACTGAGGGGAAAACTGATGAACAATTATTGAAATGTGGCACCGACTGGCGGTAGTAAAATGAAGAGACACTGCATTGACCACAATGCAATACAAGTTCGATCAATGTTGCAGCCCACTGGGGGCAGTACTATAAATGGCGTGTGATTTACATTTGTCTCTTCTAAAGCTGCATTTCATTGTCAATGCCTGTGACCAAGGTGCGGGGGCACCGAAACGCGTAAGGCAAAGGAATAAAGGAATAAATTCAAAGGCAGTGAGTTGGAATGCCCTTCATTACCTGCTGCTGAGTGCGCTTCCGAACGGAGATGTTTGGTTAAAAAATGATGTAACGGCTGTCTAGCCGTGGAAGTTGCACCGTCCCCGTAATCAGGAGGGAGCCGTCAAGTTTGGAACTTTCTGAGCTTGGTTACGGAGTAGCAGAGTTGGCGAAAACTATGAACTCACCTTGATTTGAATGCCCACTGAGGGGAAAACTGATGAACAATTATTGAAATGTGGCACCGACTGGCGGTAGTAAAATGAAGAGACACTGCATTGACCACAATGCAATACAAGTTCGATCAATGTTGCAGCCCACTGGGGGCAGTACTATAAATGGCGTGTGATTTACATTTGTCTCTTCTAAAGCTGCATTTCATTGTCAATGCCTGTGACCAAGGTGCGGGGGTACCGAAACGCGTAAGGCAAAGGAATAAAGGAATAAATTCAAACGCAGTGAGTTGGAATGCCCTTCATTACCTGCTGCTGAGTGCGCTTCCAAACGGAGATGTTTGGTTAAAAAATGATGTAACGGCTGTCTAGCCGTGGAAGTTGCACCGTCCCCGTAATCAGGAGGGAGCCGTCAAGTTTGGAACTTTCTGAGCTTGGTTACGGAGTAGCAGAGTTGGCGAAAACTACGAACTCACCTTGATTTGAATGCCCACTGAGGGGAAAACTGATGAACAATTATTGAAATGTGGCACCGACTGGCGGTAGTAAAATGAAGAGACACTGCATTGACCACAATGCAATACAAGTTCGATCAATGTTGCAGCCCACTGGGGGCAGTACTATAAATGGCGTGTGATTTACATTTGTCTCTTCTAAAGCTGCATTTCATTGTCAATGCCTGTGACCAAGGTGCGGGGGCACCGAAACGCGTAAGGCAAAGGAATAAAGGAATAAATTCAAACGCAGTGAGTTGGAATGCCCTTCATTACCTGCTGCTGAGTGCGCTTCCGAACGGAGATGTTTGGTTAAAAAATGATGTAACGGCTGTCTAGCCGTGGAAGTTGCACCGTCCCCGTAATCAGGAGGGAGCCGTCAAGTTTGGAACTTTCTGAGCTTGGTTACGGAGTAGCAGAGTTGGCGAAAACTACGAACTCACCTTGATTTGAATGCCCACTGAGGGGAAAACTGATGAACAATTATTGAAATGTGGCACCGACTGGCGGTAGTAAAATGAAGAGACACTGCATTGACCACAATGCAATACAAGTTCGATCAATGTTGCAGCCCACTGGGGGCAGTACTATAAATGGCGTGTGATTTACATTTGTCTCTTCTAAAGCTGCATTTCATTGTCAATGCCTGTGACCAAGGTGCGGGGGCACCGAAACGCGTAAGGCAAAGGAATAAAGGAATAAATTCAAACGCAGTGAGTTGGAATGCCCTTCATTACCTGCTGCTGAGTGCGCTTCCGAACGGAGATGTTTGGTTAAAAAATGATGTAACGGCTGTCTAGCCGTGGAAGTTGCACCGTCCCCGTAATCAGGAGGGAGCCGTCAAGTTTGGAACTTTCTGAGCTTGGTTACGGAGTAGCAGAGTTGGCGAAAACTACGAACTCACCTTGATTTGAATGCCCACTGAGGGGAAAACTGATGAACAATTATTGAAATGTGGCACCGACTGGCGGTAGTAAAATGAAGAGACACTGCATTGACCACAATGCAATACAAGTTCGATCAATGTTGCAGCCCACTGGGGGCAGTACTATAAATGGCGTGTGATTTACATTTGTCTCTTCTAAAGCTGCATTTCATTGTCAATGCCTGTGACCAAGGTGCGGGGGGCACCGAAACGCGTAAGGCAAAGGAATAAAGGAATAAATTCAAACGCAGTGAGTTGGAATGCCCTTCATTACCTGCTGCTGAGTGCGCTTCTGAACGAAGATGTTTGGTTAAAAAATGATGTAACGGCTGTCTAGCCGTGGAAGTTGCACCGTCCCCGTAATCAGGAGGGAGCCGTCCAAGTTTGGAACTTTCTGAGCTTGGTTACGGAGTAGCAGAGTTGGCGAAAACTACGAACTCACCTTGATTTGAATGCCCACTGAGGGGAAAACTGATGAACAATTATTGAAATGTGGCACCGACTGGCGGTAGTAAAATGAAGAGACACTGCATTGACCACAATGCAATACAAGTTCGATCAATGTTGCAGCCCACTGGGGGCAGTACTATAAATGGCGTGTGATTTACATTTGTCTCTTCTAAAGCTGCATTTCATTGTCAATGCCTGTGACCAAGGTGCGGGGGCACCGAAACGCGTAAGGCAAAGGAATAAAGGGAATAAATTCAAACGCAGTGAGTTGGAATGCCCTTCATTACCTGCTGCTGAGTGCGCTTCCGAACGGAGATGTTTGGTTAAAAAATGATGTAACGGCTGTCTAGCCGTGGAAGTTGCACCGTCCCCGTAATCAGGAGGGAGCCGTCAAGTTTGGAACTTTCTGAGCTTGGTTACGGAGTAGCAGAGTTGGCGAAGACTACGAACTCACCTTGATTTGAATGCCCACTGAGGGGAAAACTGATGAACAATTATTGAAATGTGGCACCGACTGGCGGTAGTAAAATGAAGAGACACTGCATTGACCACAATGCAATACAAGTTCGATCAATGTTGCAGCCCACTGGGGGCAGTACTATAAATGGCGTGTGATTTACATTTGTCTCTTCTAAAGCTGCATTTCATTGTCAATGCCTGTGACCAAGGTGCGGGGGCACCGAAATGCGTAAGGCAAAGGAATAAAGGAATAAATTCAAACGCAGTGAGTTGGAATGCCCTTCATTACCTGCTGCTGAGTGCGCTTCCGAACGGAGATGTTTGGTTAAAAAATGATGTAACGGCTGTCTAGCCGTGGAAGTTGCACCGTCCCCGTAATCAGGAGGGAGCCGTCAAGTTTGGAACTTTCTGAGCTTGGTTACGGAGTAGCAGAGTTGGCGAAAACTACGAACTCACCTTGATTTGAATGCCCACTGAGGGGAAAACTGATGAACAATTATTGAAATGTGGCACCGACTGGCGGTAGTAAAATGAGAGACACTGCATTGACCACAATGCAATACAAGTTCGATCAATGTTGCAGCCCACTGGGGGCAGTACTATAAATGGCGTGTGATTTACATTTGTCTCTTCTAAAGCTGCATTTCATTGTCAATGCCTGTGACCAAGGTGCGGGGGCACCGAAACGCGTAAGGCAAAGGAATAAAGGAATAAATTCAAATGCAGTGAGTTGGAATGCCCTTCATTACCTGCTGCTGAGTGCGCTTCTGAACGGAGATGTTTGGTTAAAAAATGATGTAACGGCTGTCTAGCCGTGGAAGTTACACCGTCCCCGTAATCAGGAGGGAGCCGTCAAGTTTGGAACTTTCTGAGCTTGGTTACGGAGTAGCAGAGTTGGCGAAAACTACGAACTCACCTTGATTTGAATGCCCACTGAGGGAAAACTGATGAACAATTATTGAAATGTGGCACCGACTGGCGGTAGTAAAATGAAGAGACACTGCATTGACCACAATGCAATACAAGTTCGATCAATGTTGCAGCCCACTGGGGGCAGTACTATAAATGGCGTGTGATTTACATTTGTCTCTTCTAAAGCTGCATTTCATTGTCAATGCCTGTGACCAAGGTGCGGGGGCACCGAAACGCGTAAGGCAAAGGAATAAAGGAATAAATTCAAATGCAGTGAGTTGGAATGCCCTTCATTACCTGCTGCTGAGTGCGCTTCCGAACGGAGATGTTTGGTTAAAAAATGATGTAACGGCTGTCTAGCCGTGGAAGTTGCACCGTCCCCGTAATCAGGAGGGAGCCGTCAAGTTTGGAACTTTCTGAGCTTGGTTACGGAGTAGCAGAGTTGGCGAAAACTACGAACTCACCTTGATTTGAATGCCCACTGAGGGGAAAACTGATGAACAATTATTGAAATGTGGCACCGACTGGCGGTAGTAAAATGAAGAGACACTGCATTGACCACAATGCAATACAAGTTCGATCAATGTTGCAGCCCACTGGGGGCAGTACTATAAATGGCGTGTGATTTACATTTGTCTCTTCTAAAGCTGCATTTCATTGTCAATGCCTGTGACCAAGGTGCGGGGGCACCGAAACGCGTAAGGCAAAGGAATAAAGGAATAAATTCAAACGCAGTGAGTTGGAATGCCCTTCATTACCTGCTGCTGAGTGCGCTTCCGAACGGAGATGTTTGGTTAAAAAATGATGTAACGGCTGTCTAGCCGTGGAAGTTACACCGTCCCCGTAATCAGGAGGGAGCCGTCAAGTTTGGAACTTTCTGAGCTTGGTTACGGAGTAGCAGAGTTGGCGAAAACTACGAACTCACCTTGATTTGAATGCCCACTGAGGGGAAAACTGATGAACAATTATTGAAATGTGGCACCGACTGGCGGTAGTAAAATGAAGAGACACTGCATTGACCACAATGCAATACAAGTTCGATCAATGTTGCAGCCCACTGGGGGCAGTACTATAAATGGCGTGTGATTTACATTTGTCTCTTCTAAAGCTGCATTTCATTGTCAATGCCTGTGACCAAGGTGCGGGGGCACCGAAACGCGTAAGGCAAAGGAATAAAGGAATAAATTCAAACGCAGTGAGTTGGAATGCCCTTCATTACCTGCTGCTGAGTGCGCTTCCGAACGGAGATGTTTGGTTAAAAAATGATGTAACGGCTGTCTAGCCGTGGAAGTTACACCGTCCCCGTAATCAGGAGGGAGCCGTCCAAGTTTGGAACTTTCTGAGCTTGGTTACGGAGTAGCAGAGTTAGGCGAAAACTACGAACTCACCTTGATTTGAATGCCCACTGAGGGGAAAACTGATGAACAATTATTGAAATGTGGCACCGACTGGCGGTAGTAAAATGAAGAGACACTGCATTGACCACAATGCAATACAAGTTCGATCAATGTTGCAGCCCACTGGGGGCAGTACTATAAATAGGCGTGTGATTTACATTTGTCTCTTCTAAAGCTGCATTTCATTGTCAATGCCTGTGACCAAGGTGCGGGGGGCACCGAAACGCGTAAGGCAAAGGAATAAAGGAATAAATTCAAATGCAGTGAGTTGGAATGCCCTTCATTACCTGCTGCTGAGTGCGCTTCCGAACGGAGATGTTTGGTTAAAAAATGATGTAACGGCTGTCTAGCCGTGGAAGTTACACCGTCCCCGTAATCAGGAGGGAGCCGTCAAGTTTGGAACTTTCTGAGCTTGGTTACGGAGTAGCAGAGTTGGCGAAAACTATGAACTCACCTTGATTTGAATGCCCACTGAGGGGGAAAACTGATGAACAATTATTGAAATGTGGCACCGACTGGCGGTAGTAAAATGAAGAGACACTGCATTGACCACAATGCAATACAAGTTTGATCAATGTTGCAGCCCACTGGGGGCAGTACTATAAATGGCGTGTGATTTACATTTGTCTCTTCTAAAGCTGCATTTCATTGTCAATGCCTGTGACCAAGGTGCGGGGGCACCGAAACGCGTAAGGCAAAGGAATAAAGGAATAAATTCAAACGCAGTGAGTTGGAATGCCCTTCATTACCTGCTGCTGAGTGCGCTTCCGAACGGAGATGTTTGGTTAAAAAATGATGTAACGGCTGTCTAGCCGTGGAAGTTACACCGTCCCCGTAATCAGGAGGGAGCCGTCAAGTTTGGAACTTTCTGAGCTTGGTTACGGAGTAGCAGAGTTGGCGAAAACTACGAACTCACCTTGATTTGAATGCCCACTGAGGGGAAAACTGATGAACAATTATTGAAATGTGGCACCGGCTGGCGGTAGTAAAATGAAGAGACACTGCATTGACCACAATGCAATACAAGTTCGATCAATGTTGCAGCCCACTGGGGGCAGTACTATAAATGGCGTGTGATTTACATTTGTCTCTTCTAAAGCTGCATTTCATTGTCAATGCCTGTGACCAAGGTGCGGGGGCACCGAAACGCGTAAGGCAAAGGAATAAAGGAATAAATTCAAACGCAGTGAGTTGGAATGCCCTTCATTACCTGCTGCTGAGTGCGCTTCCGAACGGAGATGTTTGGTTAAAAAATGATGTAACGGCTGTCTAGCCGTGGAAGTTGCACCGTCCCCGTAATCAGGAGGGAGCCGTCAAGTTTGGAACTTTCTGAGCTTGGTTACGGAGTAGCAGAGTTGGCGAAAACTACGAACTCACCTTGATTTGAATGCCCACTGAGGGGAAAACTGATGAACAATTATTGAAATGTGGCACCGACTGGCGGTAGTAAAATGAAGAGACACTGCATTGACCACAATGCAATACAAGTTCGATCAATGTTGCAGCCCACTGGGGGCAGTACTATAAATGGCGTGTGATTTACATTTGTCTCTTCTAAAGCTGCATTTCATTGTCAATGCCTGTGACCAAGGTGCGGGGGCACCGAAACGCGTAAGGCAAGGAATAAAGGAATAAATTCAAATGCAGTGAGTTGGAATGCCCTTCATTACCTGCTGCTGAGTGCGCTTCCGAACGGAGATGTTTGGTTAAAAAATGATGTAACGGCTGTCTAGCCGTGGAAGTTGCACCGTCCCCGTAATCAGGAGGGAGCCGTCAAGTTTGGAACTTTCTGAGCTTGGTTACGGAGTAGCAGAGTTGGCGAAAACTACGAACTCACCTTGATTTGAATGCCCACTGAGGGGAAAACTGATGAACAATTATTGAAATGTGGCACCGACTGGCGGTAGTAAAATGAAGAGACACTGCATTGACCACAATGCAATACAAGTTCGATCAATGTTGCAGCCCACTGGGGGCAGTACTATAAATGGCGTGTGATTTACATTTGTCTCTTCTAAAGCTGCATTTCATTGTCAATGCCTGTGACCAAGGTGCGGGGGCACCGAAACGCGTAAGGCAAAGGAATAAAGGAATAAATTCAAACGCAGTGAGTTGGAATGCCCTTCATTACCTGCTGCTGAGTGCGCTTCCGAACGGAGATGTTTGGTTAAAAAATGATGTAACGGCTGTCTAGCCGTGGAAGTTACACCGTCCCCGTAATCAGGAGGGAGCCGTCAAGTTTGGAACTTTCTGAGCTTGGTTACGGAGTAGCAGAGTTGGCGAAAACTACGAACTCACCTTGATTTGAATGCCCACTGAGGGAAAACTGATGAACAATTATTGAAATGTGGCACCGACTGGCGGTAGTAAAATGAAGAGACACTGCATTGACCACAATGCAATACAAGTTCGATCAATGTTGCAGCCCACTGGGGGCAGTACTATAAATGGCGTGTGATTTACATTTGTCTCTTCTAAAGCTGCATTTCATTGTCAATGCCTGTGACCAAGGTGCGGGGGCACCGAAACGCGTAAGGCAAAGGAATAAAGGAATAAATTCAAACGCAGTGAGTTGGAATGCCCTTCATTACCTGCTGCTGAGTGCGCTTCCGAACGGAGATGTTTGGTTAAAAAATGATGTAACGGCTGTCTAGCCGTGGAAGTTGCACCGTCCCCGTAATCAGGAGGGAGCCGTCAAGTTTGGAACTTTCTGAGCTTGGTTACGGAGTAGCAGAGTTGGCGAAAACTACGAACTCACCTTGATTTGAATGCCCACTGAGGGGAAAACTGATGAACAATTATTGAAATGTGGCACCGACTGGCGGTAGTAAAATGAAGAGACACTGCATTGACCACAATGCAATACAAGTTCGATCAATGTTGCAGCCCACTGGGGCAGTACTATAAATGGCGTGTGATTTACATTTGTCTCTTCTAAAGCTGCATTTCATTGTCAATGCCTGTGACCAAGGTGCGGGGGCACCGAAACGCGTAAGGCAAAGGAATAAAGGAATAAATTCAAACGCAGTGAGTTGGAATGCCCTTCATTACCTGCTGCTGAGTGCGCTTCCGAACGGAGATGTTTGGTTAAAAAATGATGTAACGGCTGTCTAGCCGTGGAAGTTGCACCGTCCCCGTAATCAGGAGGGAGCCGTCAAGTTTGGAACTTTCTGAGCTTGGTTACGGAGTAGCAGAGTTGGCGAAAACTACGAACTCACCTTGATTTGAATGCCCACTGAGGGGAAAACTGATGAACAATTATTGAAATGTGGCACCGACTGGCGGTAGTAAAATGAAGAGACACTGCATTGACCACAATGCAATACAAGTTCGATCAATGTTGCAGCCCACTGGGGGCAGTACTATAAATGGCGTGTGATTTACATTTGTCTCTTCTAAAGCTGCATTTCATTGTCAATGCCTGTGACCAAGGTGCGGGGGCACCGAAACGCGTAAGGCAAAGGAATAAAGGAATAAATTCAAACGCAGTGAGTTGGAATGCCCTTCATTACCTGCTGCTGAGTGCGCTTCCGAACGGAGATGTTTGGTTAAAAAATGATGTAACGGCTGTCTAGCCGTGGAAGTTGCACCGTCCCCGTAATCAGGAGGGAGCCGTCAAGTTTGGAACTTTCTGAGCTTGGTTACGGAGTAGCAGAGTTGGCGAAAACTATGAACTCACCTTGATTTGAATGCCCACTGAGGGGAAAACTGATGAACAATTATTGAAATGTGGCACCGACTGGCGGTAGTAAAATGAAGAGACACTGCATTGACCACAATGCAATACAAGTTCGATCAATGTTGCAGCCCACTGGGGGCAGTACTATAAATGGCGTGTGATTTACATTTGTCTCTTCTAAAGCTGCATTTCATTGTCAATGCCTGTGACCAAGGTGCGGGGGCACCGAAACGCGTAAGGCAAAGGAATAAAGGAATAAATTCAAACGCAGTGAGTTGGAATGCCCTTCATTACCTGCTGCTGAGTGCGCTTCCGAACGGAGATGTTTGGTTAAAAAATGATGTAACGGCTGTCTAGCCGTGGAAGTTGCACCGTCCCCGTAATCAGGAGGGAGCCGTCAAGTTTGGAACTTTCTGAGCTTGGTTACGGAGTAGCAGAGTTGGCGAAAACTACGAACTCACCTTGATTTGAATGCCCACTGAGGGGAAAACTGATGAACAATTATTGAAATGTGGCACCGACTGGCGGTAGTAAAATGAAGAGACACTGCATTGACCACAATGCAATACAAGTTCGATCAATGTTGCAGCCCACTGGGGGCAGTACTATAAATGGCGTGTGATTTACATTTGTCTCTTCTAAAGCTGCATTTCATTGTCAATGCCTGTGACCAAGGTGCGGGGGCACCGAAACGCGTAAGGCAAAGGAATAAAGGAATAAATTCAAACGCAGTGAGTTGGAATGCCCTTCATTACCTGCTGCTGAGTGCGCTTCCGAACGGAGATGTTTGGTTAAAAAATGATGTAACGGCTGTCTAGCCGTGGAAGTTGCACCGTCCCCGTAATCAGGAGGGAGCCGTCAAGTTTGGAACTTTCTGAGCTTGGTTACGGAGTAGCAGAGTTGGCGAAAACTACGAACTCACCTTGATTTGAATGCCCACTGAGGGGAAAACTGATGAACAATTATTGAAATGTGGCACCGACTGGCGGTAGTAAAATGAAGAGACACTGCATTGACCACAATGCAATACAAGTTCGATCAATGTTGCAGCCCACTGGGGGCAGTACTATAAATGGCGTGTGATTTACATTTGTCTCTTCTAAAGCTGCATTTCATTGTCAATGCCTGTGACCAAGGTGCGGGGGCACCGAAACGCGTAAGGCAAAGGAATAAAGGAATAAATTCAAACGCAGTGAGTTGGAATGCCCTTCATTACCTGCTGCTGAGTGCGCTTCCGAACGGAGATGTTTGGTTAAAAAATGATGTAACGGCTGTCTAGCCGTGGAAGTTGCACCGTCCCCGTAATCAGGAGGGAGCCGTCAAGTTTGGAACTTTCTGAGCTTGGTTACGGAGTAGCAGAGTTGGCGAAAACTACGAACTCACCTTGATTTGAATGCCCACTGAGGGGAAAACTGATGAACAATTATTGAAATGTGGCACCGACTGGCGGTAGTAAAATGAAGAGACACTGCATTGACCACAATGCAATACAAGTTCGATCAATGTTGCAGCCCACTGGGGGCAGTACTATAAATGGCGTGTGATTTACATTTGTCTCTTCTAAAGCTGCATTTCATGGTCAATGCCTGTGACCAAGGTGCGGGGGCACCGAAACGCATAAGGCAAAGGAATAAAGGAATAAATTCAATCGCAGTGAGTTGGAATGCCCTTCATTACCTGCTGCTGAGTGCGCTTCTGAACGGAGATGTTTGGTTAAAAAATGATGTAACGGCTGTCTAGCCGTGGAAGTTGCACCGTCCCCGTAATCAGGAGGGAGCCGTCAAGTTTGGAACTTTCTGAGCTTGGTTACGGAGTAGCAGAGTTGGCGAAAACTACGAACTCACCTTGATTTGAATGCCCACTGAGGGGAAAACTGATGAACAATTATTGAAATGTGGCACCGACTGGCGGTAGTAAAATGAAGAGACACTGCATTGACCACAATGCAATACAAGTTCGATCAATGTTGCAGCCCACTGGGGGCAGTACTATAAATGGCGTGTGATTTACATTTGTCTCTTCTAAAGCTGCATTTCATTGTCAATGCCTGTGACCAAGGTGCGGGGGCACCGAAACGCGTAAGGCAAAGGAATAAAGGAATAAATTCAAACGCAGTGAGTTGGAATGCCCTTCATTACCTGCTGCTGAGTGCGCTTCCGAACGGAGATGTATGGTTAAAAAATGATGTAACGGCTGTCTAGCCGTGGAAGTTGCACCGTCCCCGTAATCAGGAGGGAGCCGTCAAGTTTGGAACTTTCTGAGCTTGGTTACGGAGTAGCAGAGTTGGCGAAAACTATGAACTCACCTTGATTTGAATGCCCACTGAGGGGAAAACTGATGAACAATTATTGAAATGTGGCACCGACTGGCGGTAGTAAAATGAAGAGACACTGCATTGACCACAATGCAATACAAGTTCGATCAATGTTGCAGCCCACTGGGGGCAGTACTATAAATGGCGTGTGATTTACATTTGTCTCTTCTAAAGCTGCATTTCATTGTCAATGCCTGTGACCAAGGTGCGGGGCACCGAAACGCGTAAGGCAAAGGAATAAAGGAATAAATTCAAACGCAGTGAGTTGGAATGCCCTTCATTACCTGCTGCTGAGTGCGCTTCCGAACGGAGATGTTTGGTTAAAAAATGATGTAACGGCTGTCTAGCCGTGGAAGTTTCACCGTCCCCGTAATCAGGAGGGAGCCGTCAAGTTTGGAACTTTCTGAGCTTGGTTACGGAGTAGCAGAGTTGGCGAAAACTACGAACTCACCTTGATTTGAATGCCCACTGAGGGGAAAACTGATGAACAATTATTGAAATGTGGCACCGACTGGCGGTAGTAAAATGAAGAGACACTGCATTGACCACAATGCAATACAAGTTCGATCAATGTTGCAGCCCACTGGGGGCAGTACTATAAATGGCGTGTGATTTACATTTGTCTCTTCTAAAGCTGCATTTCATTGTCAATGCCTGTGACCAAGGTGCGGGGGCACCGAAACGCGTAAGGCAAAGGAATAAAGGAATAAATTCAAACGCAGTGAGTTGGAATGCCCTTCATTACCTGCTGCTGAGTGCGCTTCCGAACGGAGATGTTTGGTTAAAAAATGATGTAACGGCTGTCTAGCCGTGGAAGTTGCACCGTCCCCGTAATCAGGAGGGAGCCGTCAAGTTTGGAACTTTCTGAGCTTGGTTACGGAGTAGCAGAGTTGGCGAAAACTACGAACTCACCTTGATTTGAATGCCCACTGAGGGAAAACTGATGAACAATTATTGAAATGTGGCACCGACTGGCGGTAGTAAAATGAAGAGACACTGCATTGACCACAATGCAATACAAGTTCGATCAATGTTGCAGCCCACTGGGGGCAGTACTATAAATGGCGTGTGATTTACATTTGTCTCTTCTAAAGCTGCATTTCATTGTCAATGCCTGTGACCAAGGTGCGGGGGCACCGAAACGCGTAAGGCAAAGGAATAAAGGAATAAATTCAAACGCAGTGAGTTGGAATGCCCTTCATTACCTGCTGCTGAGTGCGCTTCCGAACGGAGATGTTTGGTTAAAAAATGATGTAACGGCTGTCTAGCCGTGGAAGTTGCACCGTCCCCGTAATCAGGAGGGAGCCGTCAAGTTTGGAACTTTCTGAGCTTGGTTACGGAGTAGCAGAGTTGGCGAAAACTACGAACTCACCTTGATTTGAATGCCCACTGAGGGGAAAACTGATGAACAATTATTGAAATGTGGCACCGGCTGGCGGTAGTAAAATGAAGAGACACTGCATTGACCACAATGCAATACAAGTTCGATCAATGTTGCAGCCCACTGGGGGCAGTACTATAAATGGCGTGTGATTTACATTTGTCTCTTCTAAAGCTGCATTTCATTGTCAATGCCTGTGACCAAGGTGCGGGGGCACCGAAACGCGTAAGGCAAAGGAATAAAGGAATAAATTCAAACGCAGTGAGTTGGAATGCCCTTCATTACCTGCTGCTGAGTGCGCTTCCGAACGGAGATGTTTGGTTAAAAAATGATGTAACGGCTGTCTAGCCTTGGAAGTTGCACCGTCCCCGTAATCAGGAGGGAGCCGTCAAGTTTGGAACTTTCTGAGCTTGGTTACGGAGTAGCAGAGTTGGCGAAAACTATGAACTCACCTTGATTTGAATGCCCACTGAGGGGAAAACTGATGAACAATTATTGAAATGTGGCACCGACTGGCGGTAGTAAAATGAAGAGACACTGCATTGACCACAATGCAATACAAGTTCGATCAATGTTGCAGCCCACTGGGGGCAGTACTATAAATGGCGTGTGATTTACATTTGTCTCTTCTAAAGCTGCATTTCATTGTCAATGCCTGTGACCAAGGTGCGGGGCACCGAAACGCGTAAGGCAAAGGAATAAAGGAATAGATTCAAACGCAGTGAGTTGGAATGCCCTTCATTACCTGCTGCTGAGTGCGCTTCCGAACGGAGATGTTTGGTTAAAGCACGATGTAACGGCTGTCTAGCCGTGGAAGTTGCACCGTCCCCGTAATCAGGAGGGAGCCGTCAAGTTTGGAACTTTCTGAGCTTGGTTACGGAGTAGCAGAGTTGGCGAAAACTACGAACTCACCTTGATTTGAATGCCCACTGAGGGGGAAAACTGATGAACAATTATTGAAATGTGGCACCGACTGGCGGTAGTAAAATGAAGAGACACTGCATTGACCACAATGCAATACAAGTTCGATCAATGTTGCAGCCCACTGGGGGCAGTACTATAAATGGCGTGTGATTTACATTTGTCTCTTCTAAAGCTGCATTTCATTGTCAATGCCTGTGACCAAGGTGCGGGGGCACCGAAACGCGTAAGGCAAAGGAATAAAGGAATAAATTCAAAGGCAGTGAGTTGGAATGCCCTTCATTACCTGCTGCTGAGTGCGCTTCCGAACGGAGATGTTTGGTTAAAAAATGATGTAACGGCTGTCTAGCACTTGGAAGTTGCACCGTCCCCGTAATCAGGAGGGCAGCCGTCAAGTTTGGAACTTTCTGAGCTTGGTTACGGAGTAGCAGAGTTGGCGAAAACTATGAACTCACCTTGATTTGAATGCCCACTGAGGGGAAAACTGATGAACAATTATTGAAATGTGGCACCGACTGGCGGTAGTAAAATGAAGAGACACTGCATTGACCACAATGCAATACAAGTTCGATCAATGTTGCAGCCCACTGGGGGCAGTACTATAAATGGCGTGTGATTTACATTTGTCTCTTCTAAAGCTGCATTTCATTGTCAATGCCTGTGACCAAGGTGCGGGGGCACCGAAACGCGTAAGGCAAAGGAATAAAGGAATAAATTCAAACGCAGTGAGTTGGAATGCCCTTCATTACCTGCTGCTGAGTGCGCTTCCGAACGGAGATGTTTGGTTAAAAAATGATGTAACGGCTGTCTAGCCGTGGAAGTTGCACCGTCCCCGTAATCAGGAGGGAGCCGTCAAGTTTGGAACTTTCTGAGCTTGGTTACGGAGTAGCAGAGTTGGCGAAAACTACGAACTCACCTTGATTTGAATGCCCACTGAGGGGAAAACTGATGAACAATTATTGAAATGTGGCACCGGCTGGCGGTAGTAAAATGAAGAGACACTGCATTGACCACAATGCAATACAAGTTCGATCAATGTTGCAGCCCACTGGGGGCAGTACTATAAATGGCGTGTGATTTACATTTGTCTCTTCTAAAGCTGCATTTCATTGTCAATGCCTGTGACCAAGGTGCGGGGGCACCGAAACGCATAAGGCAAAGGAATAAAGAAATAAATTCAAACGCAGTGAGTTGGAATGCCCTTCATTACTTGCTGCTGAGTGCGCTTCCGAACGGAGATGTTTGGTTAAAAAATGATGTAACGGCTGTCTAGCCTTGGAAGTTGCACCGTCCCCGTAATCAGGAGGGAGCCGTCAAGTTTGGAACTTTCTGAGCTTGGTTACGGAGTAGCAGAGTTGGCGAAAACTATGAACTCACCTTGATTTGAATGCCCACTGAGGGGAAAACTGATGAACAATTATTGAAATGTGGCACCGACTGGCGGTAGTAAAATGAAGAGACACTGCATTGACCACAATGCAATACAAGTTCGATCAATGTTGCAGCCCACTGGGGCAGTACTATAAATGGCGTGTGATTTACATTTGTCTCTTCTAAAGCTGCATTTCATTGTCAATGCCTGTGACCAAGGTGCGGGGGCAACCGAAACGCGTAAGGCAAAGGAATAAAGGAATAAATTCAAACGCAGTGAGTTGGAATGCCCTTCATTACCTGCTGCTGAGTGCGCTTTCCGAACGGAGATGTTTGGTTAAAAAATGATGTAACGGCTGTCTAGCCGTGGAAGTTGCACCGTCCCCGTAATCAGGAGGGAGCCGTCAAGTTTGGAACTTTCTGAGCTTGGTTACGGAGTAGCAGAGTTGGCGAAAACTACGAACTCACCTTGATTTGAATGCCCACTGAGGGGAAAACTGATGAACAATTATTGAAATGTGGCACCGACTGGCGGTAGTAAAATGAAGAGACACTGCATTGACCACAATGCAATACAAGTTCGATCAATGTTGCAGCCCACTGGGGGCAGTACTATAAATGGCGTGTGATTTACATTTGTCTCTTTCTAAAGCTGCATTTCATTGTCAATGCCTGTGACCAAGGTGCGGGGGCACCGAAACGCGTAAGGCAAAGGAATAAAGGAATAAATTCAAACGCAGTGAGTTGGAATGCCCTTCATTACCTGCTGCTGAGTGCGCTTCCGAACGGAGATGTTTGGTTAAAAAATGATGTAACGGCTGTCTAGCCGTGGAAGTTGCACCGTCCCCGTAATCAGGAGGGAGCCGTCAAGTTTGGAACTTTCTGAGCTTGGTTACGGAGTAGCAGAGTTGGCGAAAACTACGAACTCACCTTGATTTGAATGCCCACTGAGGGGAAAACTGATGAACAATTATTGAAATGTGGCACCGACTGGCGGTAGTAAAATGAAGAGACACTGCATTGACCACAATGCAATACAAGTTCGATCAATGTTGCAGCACCACTGGGGCAGTACTATAAATGGCGTGTGATTTACATTTGTCTCTTCTAAAGCTGCATTTCATTGTCAATGCCTGTGACCAAGGTGCGGGGGCACCGAAACGCGTAAGGCAAAGGAATAAAGGAATAAATTCAAACGCAGTGAGTTGGAATGCCCCTTCATTACCTGCTGCTGAGTGCGCTTCTGAACGAAGATGTTTGGTTAAAAAATGATGTAACGGCTGTCTAGCCGTGGAAGTTGCACCGTCCCCGTAATCAGGAGGGAGCCGTCAAGTTTGGAACTTTCTGAGCTTGGTTACGGAGTAGCAGAGTTGGCGAAAACTACGAACTCACCTTGATTTGAATGCCCACTGAGGGGAAAACTGATGAACAATTATTGAAATGTGGCACCGACTGGCGGTAGTAAAATGAAGAGACACTGCATTGACCACAATGCAATACAAGTTCGATCAATGTTGCAGCCCACTGGGGGCAGTACTATAAATGGCGTGTGATTTACATTTGTCTCTTCTAAAGCTGCATTTCATTGTCAATGCCTGTGACCAAGGTGCGGGGGCACCGAAACGCGTAAGGCAAAGGAATAAAGGAATAAATTCAAAGGCAGTGAGTTGGAATGCCCTTCATTACCTGCTGCTGAGTGCGCTTCCGAACGGAGATGTTTGGTTAAAAAATGATGTAACGGCTGTCTAGCCGTGGAAGTTGCACCGTCCCCGTAATCAGGAGGGAGCCGTCAAGTTTGGAACTTTCTGAGCTTGGTTACGGAGTAGCAGAGTTGGCGAAAAACTATGAACTCACCTTGATTTGAATGCCCACTGAGGGGAAAACTGATGAACAATTATTGAAATGTGGCACCGACTGGCGGTAGTAAAATGAAGAGACACTGCATTGACCACAATGCAATACAAGTTCGATCAATGTTGCAGCCCACTGGGGGCAGTACTATAAATGGCGTGTGATTTACATTTGTCTCTTCTAAAGCTGCATTTCATTGTCAATGCCTGTGACCAAGGTGCGGGGGCACCGAAACGCGTAAGGCAAAGGAATAAAGGAATAAATTCAAACGCAGTGAGTTGGAATGCCCTTCATTACCTGCTGCTGAGTGCGCCTCCGAACGGAGATGTTTGGTTAAAAAATGATGTAACGGCTGTTCTAGCCGTGAAGTTGCACCGTCCCCGTAATCAGGAGGGAGCCGTCAAGTTTGGAACTTTCTGAGCTTGGTTACGGAGTAGCAGAGTTGAGCGAAAACTACGAACTCACCTTGATTTGAATGCCCACTGAGGGGAAAACTGATGAACAATTATTGAAATGTGGCACCGACTGGCGGTAGTAAAATGAAGAGACACTGCATTGACCACAATGCAATACAAGTTCGATCAATGTTGCAGCCCACTGGGGGCAGTACTATAAATGGCGTGTGATTTACATTTGTCTCTTCTAAAGCTGCATTTCATTGTCAATGCCTGTGACCAAGGTGCGGGGGCACCGAAACGCGTAAGGCAAAGGAATAAAGGAATAAATTCAAACGCAGTGAGTTGGAATGCCCTTCATTACCTGCTGCTGAGTGCGCTTCCGAACGGAGATGTTTGGTTAAAAAATGATGTAACGGCTGTCTAGCCGTGGAAGTTGCACCGCCCCGTAATCAGGAGGGAGCCGTCAAGTTTGGAACTTTCTGAGCTTGGTTACGGAGTAGCAGAGTTGGCGAAAACTATGAACTCACCTTGATTTGAATGCCCACTGAGGGGAAAACTGATGAACAATTATTGAAATGTGGCACCGACTGGCGGTAGTAAAATGAAGAGACACTGCATTGACCACAATGCAATACAAGTTCGATCAATGTTGCAGCCCACTGGGGGCAGTACTATAAATGGCGTGTGATTTACATTTGTCTCTTCTAAAGCTGCATTTCATTGTCAATGCCTGTGACCAAGGTGCGGGGGCACCGAAACGCGTAAGGCAAAGGAATAAAGGAATAAATTCAAACGCAGTGAGTTGGAATGCCCTTCATTACCTGCTGCTGAGTGCGCTTCCGAACGGAGATGTTTGGTTAAAAAATGATGTAACGGCTGTCTAGCCGTGGAAGTTGCACCGTCCCCGTAATCAGGAGGGAGCCGTCAAGTTTGGAACTTTCTGAGCTTGGTTACGGAGTAGCAGAGTTGGCTAAAACTATGAACTCACCTTGGATTTGAATGCCCACTGAGGGGAAAACTGATGAACAATTATTGAAATGTGGCACCGACTGGCGGTAGTAAGATGAAGAGACACTGCATTGACCACAATGCAATACAAGTTCGATCAATGTTGCAGCCCACTGGGGGCAGTACTATAAATGGCGTGTGATTTACATTTGTCTCTTCTAAAGCTGCATTTCATTGTCAATGCCTGTGACCAAGGTGCGGGGGCACCGAAACGCGTAAGGCAAAGGAATAAAGGAATAAATTCAAACGCAGTGAGTTGGAATGCCCTTCATTACCTGCTGCTGAGTGCGCTTCCGAACGGAGATGTTTGGTTAAAAAATGATGTAACGGCTGTCTAGCCTTGGAAGTTGCACCGTCCCCGTAATCAGAGGGAGCCGTCAAGTTTGGAACTTTCTGAGCTTGGTTACGGAGTAGCAGAGTTGGCGAAAACTATGAACTCACCTTGATTTGAATGCCCACTGAGGGGAAAACTGATGAACAATTATTGAAATGTGGCACCGACTGGCGGTAGTAAAATGAAGAGACACTGCATTGACCACAATGCAATACAAGTTCGATCAATGTTGCAGCCCACTGGGGGCAGTACTATAAATGGCGTGTGATTTACATTTGTCTCTTCTAAAGCTGCATTTCATTGTCAATGCCTGTGACCAAGGTGCGGGGGCACCGAAACGCGTAAGGCAAAGGAATAAAGGAATAAATTCAAACGCAGTGAGTTGGAATGCCCTTCATTACCTGCTGCTGAGTGCGCTTCCGAACGGAGATGTTTGGTTAAAAAATGATGTAACGGCTGTCTAGCCGTGGAAGCTGCACACGTCCCCGTAATCAGGAGGGAGCCGTCAAGTTTGGAACTTTCTGAGCTTGGTTACGGAGTAGCAGAGTTGGCGAAGACTACGAACTCACCTTGATTTGAATGCCCACTGAGGGCAAAACTGATGAACAATTATTGAAATGTGGCACCGACTGGCGGTAGTAAAATGAAGAGACACTGCATTGACCACAATGCAATACAAGTTCGATCAATGTTGCAGCCCACTGGGGCAGTACTATAAATGGCGTGTGATTTACATTTGTCTCTTTCTAAAGCTGCATTTCATTGTCAATGCCTGTGACCAAGGTGCGGGGGCACCGAAACGCGTAAGGCAAAGGAATAAAGGAATAAATTCAAACGCAGTGAGTTGGAATGCCCTTCATTACCTGCTGCTGAGTGCGCTTCCGAACGGAGATGTTTGGTTAAAAAATGATGTAACGGCTGTCTAGCCGTGGAAGTTGCACCGTCCCCGTAATCAGGAGGGAGCCGTCAAGTTTGGAACTTTCTGAGCTTGGTTACGGAGTAGCAGAGTTGGCGAGAAACTACGAACTCACCATGATTTGAATGCCCACTGAGGGGAAAACTGATGAACAATTATTGAAATGTGGCACCGACTAGCGGTAGTAAAATGAAGAGACACTGCATTGACCACAATGCAATACAAGTTCGATCAATTGTTGCAGCCCACTGGGGCAGTACTATAAATGGCGTGTGATTTACATTTGTCTCTTCTAAAGCTGCATTTCATTGTCAATGCCTGTGACCAAGGTGCGGGGCACCCGAAACGCGTAAGGCAGGAATAAAGGAATAAATTCAAAACGCAGTGAGTTGGAATGCTCCCTTCATTGACCTGCTGCTGAGTGCGCTTCCGAACGAAGATGTTTGGTTAAAAAATGATGTAACGGCTGTCTAGCCGTGGAAGTTGCACTCGTCCCCGTAATCAGGAGGGAGCCGTCAGTCTGGAACTTTCTGAGCTTGGTTACGAGTAGCAGAGTTGGCGAAAACTCCGAACTCACCTTGATTTGAATGCCCACTGAGGGGAAAACTGATGGACAATTATTGAAATGTGGCACCGACTGGCGGTAGTAAAATGAAGAGACACTGCATTGACCACAATGCAATACAAGTTCGATCAATGTTGCAGCCCACTGGGGGCAGTACTATAAATGGCGTGTGATTTGCATTTGTCTCTTCTAAAGCTGCATTTCATTGTCAATGCCTGTGACCAAGGTGCGGGGGCACCGAAACGCGTAAGGCAAAGGAATAAAGGAATAAATTCAAAGGCAGTGAGTTGGAATGCCCTTCATTACCTGCTGCTGAGTGCGCTTCCGAACGGAGATGTTTGGTTAAAATGATGTAACGGCTGTCTAGCCGTGGAAGTTGCACCGTCCCCGTAATCAGGAGGGAGCCGTCAAGTTTGGAACTTTCTGAGCTTGGTTACGGAGTAGCAGAGTTGGCGAAACCTATGAACTCACCTTGATTTGAATGCCCACTGAGGGGAAAACTGATGAACAATTATTGAAATGTGGCACCGACTGGCGGTAGTAAAATGAAGAGACACTGCGTTGACCCCAATGCAATACAAGTTTGATCAATGCTGCAGCCCACTGGGCGCAGTACTATAAATGGCGTGTTGATTTACATTTGTCTCTTTCTAAAGCTGCATTTCATTGTCAATGCCTGTGACCAAGGTGCGGGGGCACCGAAACGCGTAAAGGCAAAGGAATAAAAGGAATAAATTCAAACGCAGTGAGTTGGAATGCCCTTCATTACCTGCTGCTGAGTGCGCTTCCAAACGGAGATGTTTGGCTAAAAAAATGATGCAACGGCTGTCTAGCCGTGGAAGTTGCACCGCTCCCGTAATCAGGAGGGAGCCGGGGTCAAGTTTTGGAACTTTCTGAGCTTGGTTACGGAGTAGCAGAGTTGGCGAAAACTACGAACTCACCTTGATTTGGAATGCCCACTGAGGGGAAAACTGATGAACAATTATTGAAATGTGGCACCGACTTGGCGGTAGTAAAATGAAGAGACACTGCATTGACCACAATGCAATACAAGTTCGATCAACGTTGCAGCCCACTGGGGGCCTTGATACTATAAATGGCGTGTGATTTACATTTGTCTCTCTTTCTAAAGCTGCATTTCGTTGTCAATGCCTGTGACCAAGGTGCGGGGGCACCGAAACGCGTAAGGCAAAGGAATAAAGGAATAAATTCAAACGCAGTGAGTTGGAATGCCCTTCATTACCTGCTGCTGAGAGTGCGCTTCCGAACGGAGATGTTTGGTTAAAAAATGATGTAACGGCTGTCTAGCCTTGGAAGTTGCACCGTCCCGTAGTCCGTGGAGTGGAGCCGTCAAGTTTGGAACTTTCTGAGCTTGGCTACGGAGTAGCAGAGTTGGCGAAAACTATGAACTCACCTTGATTTGAATGCCCACTGAGAGGGAAAACTGATGAACAATTATTGAAATGTGTGGCACCGACTGGCGGTAGTAAAATGAAGAGACACTGCATTGACCACAATGCAATACAAGTTTGATCCAATGTTGCAGCCCACTGGGGGCAGAACTATAAATGGCGTGTGATTTACATTTTTGTCTCTTCTAAAGCTGCATTTCATTGTCAATGCCTGTGACCAAGGTGCGGGGGCAACCGAAACGCGTAAGGCAAAGGAATAAAGGAATAAATTCGTAACGCAGTGAGTTGGAATGCCCTTCATTACCTGCTGCCGAGTGCGCTTCCGAACGGAGATGTTTGGTTAAAAAATGATGTAACGGCTGTCTAGCCGTGGAAGCTGTCCACCGTCCCCGTAATCAGGAGGGAGCCGTCAAGCTTGGAACTTTCTGAGCTTGGTTACGGAGAAGCAGAGTTGGCGAAAACTACGAACTCACCTTGATTTGAATGCCCACTGAGGGGAAAACTGATGAACAATTATTGAAAATGTGGCACCGACTGGCGGTAGTAAAATGAAGAGACACTTGCATTGACCACAATGCAATACAAGTTCGATCAACGTTGCAGCCCACTGGGGGCAGTACTATAAATGGCGTGTGATTTACATTTGTCTCTTCTAAAGCTGCATTTCATTGTCAATGCCTGTGACCAAGGTGCGGGGGCACCGAAACGCGTAAGGACAAAGGAATAAAGGAATAAATTCAAACTGCAGTGAGTTGGAATGCCCTTCACTACCTGCTGCTGAGTGCGCTTCCGAACGGAGATGTTTGGTTAAAAAATGATGTAACGGCTGTCTAGCCTTGGAAGTTGCAACCGTCCCCGCAATCGGAGGGAGCCAGCCAAGTTTGGAACTTTCTGAGAGCTTGGTTACGGAGTAGCAGAGTTGGCGAAAAACTATGAACTCACCTTGATTTGAATGCCCACTGAGGGGAAAACTGATGAACAATTATTGAAATGTGGCACACGACTGGCGGTAGTATAAATGGAAGAGTCACTGCATTGACCACAATGCAATACAAGTTTGATCAATGTTGCAGCCCACTGGGGCAGTACTATAAATGGCGTGCAGATTTACATTTGTCTCTTCTAAAGCTGCATTTCATTGTCAATGCCTGTGACCAAGGTGCGGGGGCACCGAAACGCGTAAGGCAAAGGAATAAAGGAATAAATTCAAACGCAGTGAGTTGGAATGCCTCTTCATTACCTGCTGCTGAGTGCGCTTTCCGAACGTAAGAGATGTTTGGTTGGGAAATGATGTAACGTGCTGTCTAGCCGTGGAAGTTGCACCGTCCCTCGTAATCAGGAGAGGAGCCGTCAAGTTTGGAACTTTCTGAGCTTGGTTACGGAGTAGCAGAGTTGGCGAAAACTACGAGCCTCACCTTGATTTGAATGCCCACTGAGGGGAAAACTGATGAACAATTATTGAAATGTGGCACCGACTGGCGGTAGTAAAATGAAGAGACACTGCATTGACCACAATGCAATACAAGTTCGATCAATGTTGCAGCCCACTGGGGGCAGTACTATAAATGGCGTGTGATTTACATTTGTCTCTTCTAAAGCTGCATTTCATTGTCAATGCCTGTGACCAAGGTGCGGGGGCACCGAAATGCGTAAGGCAAAGGAATAAAGAATAAATTCAAACGCAGTGAGTTGGAATGCCCTTCATTACCTGCTGCTGAGTGCGCTTCGAACGGAGATGTTTGGTTAAAAAATGATGTAACGGCTGTCTAGCCCGTGGAAGTTGCACCGTCCCCGTAATCAGGAGGGAGCCGTCAAGTTTGGAACTTTCTGAGCTTGGTTGCGGAGTAGCAGAGTTGGCGAAAACTACGACTCACCCATGATTTGAATGCCCACTGAGGGAAAACTGATGAACAATTATTGAAATGTGGCACACGACTAGCGGTAGTAAAATGAAGAGACACTGCATTGACCACAATGACAATACA